>WAAB01017259.1:3384-22768 GCA_013389865.1 Piaya cayana | reverse complement strand
CCTGGTGATTCTATGATTCCTAGCTTCTGACACTTCTGAACAGTACATCAATTATGTTGTGGAGTTTACTAGGTATTTTTCCACCACTCTATGTACTAGGTCACAGGGCAATAACTCAATATGAGAAGTAGTCTTAATAAAGTACTCTAATGTTCATTGTATACTTCAATGAAAAAGCTTAAAAATCTGCTACAAGGAGAACTTTCAAATAGCAAGCCAGGCATCTCAAATAATTTTAGAAACTTAATGCCAGTAGCCTGCCTAATTGACTTTTAAATGCATACCTAAAAGTAGGCCTTATATTTCTCTCCTTGTCAGTCTTCTTTATCTTTTCAGCATTGTCTTACTGTCTCTACTGCCTCTCATTTTAACTTGTAGCAAGGATAAACTTGAGCAAAGAAAGAACTTCAGTAACTGTCAATGCCACTGAAAATGGAAACATTGGTGTATATCACCTCCTGCAGTCACTGCTGCTCTTGCACTCCCCAGCTGTAACAGCAGACTTGTGTTGGCAGAAGGCCCAACCTTAATAAAGGAAAGGGAATTAATACGTTTTGCAGACATAGATAGCTCTTACAGCAAGTTTTCTTTTGCCCTTCCACTCCTCCCCCCTCTATTTTCATTTGATACCTTCATCTCTCTAATCCCACCTTGAAAAAACAAGATCATTTCCCTGATGATATATCATCAAGATTTTACAGCTGAGAAAGTGTTACACACAACAGTAACAGACCTGGTGTAATTTACTTCCAAGAAATTGTCTACAAGAAGTCAAACAACACTAACAGCAATGAGGGGGGAGGAAATGTAATCTAAAACACTCAGCAGCTCTTTCAAATCTATGATTTCACATTTACAGTTTGTATTGCCTTGGCCCAAATAACCAATTAGAAATTCCTTACTTTCGACTGATGTCTATTAAGCACATTTTGGTTTGTGTACAAAAATGACAGACCTACAGGTAAATGGGGGACACAGATAAATTTTGAAGTATTTACATAACTTCTAATCACAAAATCCTTTGTTTGCATCTCAGATTTACCTAAAGTAGTATCTATTTAAAAAAAAAACACAACACCAACCAAAAAGCAGTTTCCAAGTATTAATGAACCAGCTCTGACTGAACAGAGACTGAAGGATGGCAACACAGGCAACCCCCTCCCAACTTCACGAGGTCCTTGTTCAAGGCCAAAGCCTAAGAGCACCAGCACCTCTCTATTCCCTTTTCTCCTGCTAAAACACCACTTCAGTACCAGAATGGAGGCAGTTAGCATGGACGTTACCATAAAATACAATGCATTTCCTAATAAAATCAAATTGGTACGTTTTTCCACAGAACATTATGTTTTCCATTTTATCTCATCACCTTATTCAAATAGTTCTTATGAGACAAAACATTTCAAGAAAATCAGTATGTATGCAGGACACCATATTCTGAAATCATCTGTTAGATACCAAGACTAATTTCAAGTTCTAACATGCAAACATGAACAGCAAACTATACCGACAGATTAAACCTGAATAATCTGGCATAGCAATTTTAGTTCACTTCACATTCTGAATGCCTGAAAACACAACACCACTTGTAGTAAGAACAGATAAGCCATGAAAAACTACATTACAGCTGAAGTAAAACGAAGCCCTAGCAAACAACCACATGGTAAAATCTTCCACCAAAGAATCAAGAAACAAATATACTTCAGTTTAAACTTCCTGATGAGGAAACAGATGCACACAAAATTGCCAAAGTACAGCAAGCAGAAAAGTCAGAGAAAGGGTGTAAACAAGAATTTTTGCCGGATCCTTCACACCAGTTCTTATGTTTTTATGTAAAGCATTAATATCTTTAGGTAACATCACCATTAACATCTTAAGATAATAAAATATAGTGACTAAATAATTATTAATTTGTGATGCCCTTGGAACACTTTGTGCAGATATTAACTGCATCTCTGAAGATCTTCAATATCTCAGTTATCAAGTTTCTTGAATATTTTTAAAGGGATACTTCTAGTCCCAGAAAGGAGAAACTGTAGCTGACTCTTGTAGTTTTCAGGTATTTTTGAACCCTCATCTGCTTTTTCGCAAAAACTTCCCCGAACCATTTCAAACCACAGATCTGCTTTACCATTAAAAAGCAAAAAAGTACGCAGTTTAGTGGATTTTAAATAAATCTACTCCCACTCTCCCTGATTAACTGATCTCTACCACAAATTTACTTTAGATGCTTTAAGAGGTGGTTCTTAACTACATAGAGACAGTTATTTTGTCTGTCAAAATGACATCACCGATGCTATTTATTAAGTGAAACTAGATTTGTCAGTGTTGCTAAAATGTAGGGCTTTAGTGGAATTCCTTTATATTTCTATTTTAAATGGCCTGCGTACTTGTGCAACTTTGGCTTATTCTGAAATACTTCACAAGCTGACAGAAAGGATCTGGGAAAAAACTCACACTCTAGACACATTGTGAAGAGTTAAGTATTTAAAATTATGTAAACAGTCTATCAAAAAACAAAAACAAACCCACCCATAGCCCATATCAGTTATATCACTACGAAGCTTCATACTATTTGGAGCAGGAAGCATTTAAAAAGAAGTTCAGATTCACATCTCAAAACCTCCCTCAGAATTATGAAGATTTGCATGTAAGTACCCTTTTCTGCATAGTTTAATAAGTGAGTATCAACTTTCAGACCTTCAGAGCAAAGAACAGGTAATTTCAAGCAATCCAAAACAGTATCACTAATCTGACTTAATTAATCAACTTAATTCCTGTGGATCTTGGAACCTCACTTAGTAGCAGCCTCAACCACTGCTGTTGTAAGGTTACGTATTGAAATGAATAAACCACACACAAACCAAATTCCTTTGCGAAAGGAACGGTATATAATGGAGCTCAAGAGACTGAAAATTAATGAAGACTTATGACTAGGAAAAAGCAAACCTTAAAAAAATATACAGGCAGAAGTAATACATAATCTTCCCTACTTCTGCTGTCAAATATTAGAGCAATTTCTGGTCCTGCCCTCTATGGAAGTTAAAGGTAACCAAATACTACTTGGATATTTAAATCTTGAGAAATATCAATCTGAGCCTCTTGTGATCTCCTGGAATAATGCACGAAGAAAGGGTTGGCTCAAGAGAGCCTCCTACCTTTTAACTAGCATTGTTATTGCCAAAGGACATAGCCCAAAGTCAAACAGAATCAATTCCTGACAAAATTATTTGATGAGCTATAATAAGGACTCATTGCTGAGGAAAGCAAAACTAGTCCTTTGGAGGACTCAATTTTCCACTGCAAATAAAAATAGCAGAAGTTGCACACTACTAAAAACACAATAAGGAATCACAGAGTGGTCAGCATCGGAAGGGACCTCTGGAGACCACCCAGTCCAACCCTCCTGCTAAAGTAGGTTCATCTACACATCCAGGTGGGTTTGGAGTATCTGCAGTGAAGGCACCTCCACAACCTCTCTGGGCAGCCTGTTCCAGTGCTTTGTCACATTAACAATAAAGAAGTTTTTCCTCATGTTCAGATGGAACTTCCTGCGTTACAGCTCATGCCTGTTGCTGAGCTCCACTGAAAAAGTATGGCCCCATCCTCTTGACACCTGCCCTTTGGGTATTTTTATGCATTGTGAAGGTCCCCCCTCAGCCTTCTCTTCTCCAGGCTAAACAGACCCAGGTCTCTCATCGTTTTCTCATAAGAAAGATGATCTGGTCTCCTCACCACCTTTGTGGCCTCCAGCTGGACTCTCCCCGTAATTCCCTGTCTTTCTTGAAATGGGAAGCCCAGAACGAGACACAATACTTCAGATGCAGACTTGACAGGGCAGAATAAAGGGGCAAGATAACCTCCCTCGACCTGTTAGCCACACTCTTCTTAATGCAGCCCAGGACACCACTAGCCTCCTTAGCCACGAGAACACATTGCTGGCTCATGGTCAGCTTGTTGTCCATTGTGACTCCCATGCCATTCTCTGCAGAGCTGCCTTCCAGCAGGTCAGCCCCTAACCTGTACTGGTACAGAGGGGATATTCCTCCCTAGGTGCAAGACTCTACCCTTGCCTTTGTTGAACTTCATTAGATTCCGCTCCACTCAGCTCTCCAGTCTTGCCCAGGTCTCACTGAATAGCATCAGCCTTCTGGTGGATCAGCCAGTCCTACTGGTTTTGTGCCATCGGCAAAGTTGCTAAGAGTACACTCTCTCCCCTCATCCAGGTCATTGATGAACACACTGAACAAGACTGAGGCCAGTACTGACCCTGGGGAGCACCATGCCTCAAGCTAAACTGTACACTACTGATCACAATGCTCTCAGCCCTGACATCCAGCCAGCTCTCAATCTACTTCACCATCCACTCATCTAACCCACATTTCCTAAACTTATCTATGAGGAAACAGTGTCAAAAGCCTGAGGAAGTCAAGGTTGACAACAACCACTGCTCTCCGTTCATCTACCCAGCCAGTCGTGCCATCACAGAAGACTATTGGATTGGTTATCCAAACTGATACAGTGGAACTACTTTGCTTGGCCAATGACAAAAGTTTGAACAGCATCATTCAATTTAACCGTTAAGACTGCATTTCTCCAGAATCAAATATATCACTTTATTATACAAACTACGGTAATATTTATGTCTGTCAAGGCATACCAAAAGTGCATAAAATGTCCTCACCAAATATATCCTAGATCATAGATATGAATACTGTAAATGGGAGGTGTTTTACATTGGAGAAAATATAACTCAACTAAACTTAAAAAATAGACAAAAAAAATGTAGAAAGCAGACCCTTTCTACTGCAAGAAGCTGTGATTTCTGCACTATCTGACTGTAATTCCCATAGAAACAAACTGAAGTAACCTCAGAAACACTGGCAAAAACTACTCCTGCCTTTGAGAAATGACACTTATTCCTTCCTTTAACATGTGAAAGTGAATCAGAGTCTCTCTTGCAACTTCTCTACTGAAATGACCGTCTCCTGAAGGACAAGCCAGAAATTAGGATCATTATGCTTTATTCAGGATGATACATTGACCACAGCTCCAGGTGGAAGGAGCATGAGGACCTCTGAGATTACTTAAAGCTTCTACTTCTTCCACTGAGCTTCAGTTGTAGGGGCCATGTTCATGCTGCATAGATTTGCCAACAGATAGAAAAGCCAATCCTAGACCTTCCAGTAGCTGCTCAGGCTGAAAAAAACCCAGCTGAAATGACAAATTTGGTAAACTTATTGCATGTTATTCCACAAGTCTCATCCATACATTTTGATTTTGTTCAGGAAAGAAGCCTTACAAATAATTGTAGTTCTACTTTGGGAAGATTTGTTCACAAACATTAAAAAAGTTGAATTAGCTGTAGTGGATGCCACTCAACATTGATTTTCAACATTTCTGTAATGTCTTCTCCTTTCACTGTTGAAAGGAGGATGAACTCATAGTCTTGGGAAACACTCTTTCTACACCAGAGAAAAAGCATGTTCTTTTATTTCAGTTATGGTTTTGTTGTCCCAGAGTTGCAAAAAACAGGCTTCTTGCTAGCATTGCTCAAGGCTAAGACCCTAGTATTAAGACCTGTAAGGATATTCAGTGGACCAGTCAAAATGTCTCAAAAAGACACTAACCACTGTCTTTATTTTCCTGACAAGCCTTTCAGGATAAGCTGTATGAGAATATTAATACAAAGATGTGTTCAGAAAATGTTAAAACCAGCCCAGAACCTGTAAAGATGGGTTTTTCTAAAGGCCAGCACACTTCAAAACAGATATACGCGACTTTCAGTAGCAAAAAAACCCCAAAACGGAAAACAACAAACCCAAACAACAACAAACACAGATAACCAAATAACTAGTGCAAGAAAAATACAGTTTTAAAAAGGTAGAGCAGAGAAGAAAAGAGAGCAGAACCTGAAAATCTTCTCTAATTAGACAACTACGCTTATCAGCTTTCCCCAGTTAACCAAAACTTACTCCAAAGGAAGGAGAATAAAATGCCCCCCCAGGAAATTACACTGTACTAAAATACAGCACTCTAAATTCATGTCTAGTTCTGGAATAGCCTCCTGGAATAGACCTGTTCTTCATCCAGAATTCAACTAACAGATGAAGAAGAGCTCATGTTTCCCACCCTGCTTCAGGGCAATCAATGTGGATAGTCTTCCTTTGTAGGGTTTTCAGCCAGCCATGATGGAGAAATGACAGGCAGCGTATATCTGCACCGTCTACCTAGGGAGTTCAAAGAAAAACAAAACTCATTTTCTATCAGTGACAAACATACAACAGATTTGCACAAGTATCTTCTTTACACTGTACAGAGCACCCTAAGTATATGATGTAAGACACTTAAAAGCACATGATAAGACAGTACTTCAGCTTCTTCTGAAACCACTTCCAAAAAGTCTTCTTCACCTCTCAAACAACTTTAAAACAGAGAAGCATCTAATCCCAATAACAAATTTCCCTCAGCCAGCCTGCAGCCAAGAGGCTGAGGTGGAGGTATGGTCATGGACTCAATTTCCAGTGCCCCAGGCAAGTGTTTAACTGATTTCTGCACATCCACCATTACCTAACACAGGGTTGTTAACATGCACGATTATTCTTTCCCATCACCATAGCAACAAAGCACGTACATTTTAAGGTGCAGATGGGGGCTCTTCTAGAGCATGTGTCAAGTTTCACACAGCTAAGACAATGTAAGATATTTTAAGCTAGATCCGTTCAGTAGAAATACAGAAAGCATGAAAGCACTGTGCTAGAGATCATCACAGGACCATTTGAGCAGTGGTTACACATCCATTAAAGTTTTCAGGAGGCTGACAAAAGTATAAGATGAAGCAAGATTCAATCAGGACGTTTATGGGCCTTAATGTATAAATATAGCTGTGTAATGACAGTCTGATTTTAGACACTCTCTCCAACTTCTTCAGGAACCACAGAGTAGAATACAGTAAAAATCTTTAAGAACAATACACTTTATCTACCAACTGCCCTTCACCCCTTCAAAAAAAAAAAAAAAAAGAAGAGGTAGGAAAAAAGATAAATCCAATTAGAAAAATATGTTTATTGACTAAAGGCTCGCAAGCAGCAGGCATGTTTGTTTCAATGAGAGCTGCAAGTACTTCGCATTTACATGCCTTAAGTATGACATTATTCCTGTAGGATACATGAGTGGCACCACAGAAACGCAGGCTTAATGGTAATCCATATGTTAGGTGCCTCCACAAGTATGCCCATACATGTCAACAGCCTAACCTTCACTCTGTGACTGTAACACTAGACATACCTACCTAATAGTGGCATGACTTCTCATAAAGAAGACATTATCTCCTTAGAAGTACCAAACCAAAAGCAAGTTCAGCATAACGAATTATTTCTTCAAATAACTTCTCATACCATACTAGAGAGAGCTTCTAAACCTGGGGGGAAAAAACCCAACACCAAAACCCCCACTTTCAGGTAAGGATTAAGAAAATCACACTAGCACAAAGAATATAAGAAAATGTACGCTACAAGTCTGGATAGAATTACAGCAATCTTACCAACATTTGAAACACTCCCACAGTTGAAATTCAAAGATTAAAGACTAAAACCAAACTAAACTGCAGAAACAAACAAAACCCTAACAGACTTGTTGGAATACTGTTTTAATTTTCAATATTATTTATAGGACTTAGCAGTTTTTAAGATGCAGTCTTCATTTACACAGATTCACCTGGGCATCATCAGAAGGCAAGAGTTCTCTCTGGGACAGGATGAGCAGCAAATGACGCAAAAGGCTGAGATAACAAAAATGGGTATTTCCTAGCACTGAAGGTTTGAGAGCAGAACCCAGGCAATCTGATGACATTCCTACCTCTATCTCATTATCAAAATCATGAAAAGTCATGCCTCCTGGCCACATGAACTATATTTGCAAAAACAACTTCAGTTCTCAAGCCTGAAAATTCTCAAGTGTGTCCTACAACTTCGTATTCCCTTGGCACACTCATTCTGTACCTGCAATAATAGTTCTTCTACAGCGTTAGGATTTTTTCCTTCTCCCTTAAAAAATATTACAAAATTAGATAATAGAGAGCCACACACCTCCTTTTTTTTTGGTTTTTTTTTGGCATAACATCGGTAGCATTTCAACTACAAGCAGAACTTGTAATGAGGCAGATAACTGTCACCTGAACAGGGCACAAACATACCATAAGTCTACACTACTAGGAAACTTCCCATCTATTCTTGGTCCAGAGGGGAAGAGAGACTAGTGATCAGCAAGAGCACCTGTTGCTTAAAAATGTACAGGTTTAGTGCAGGTCATCCACTTGGGTACATGAAAAAAAACCAACAGGATTTCCCATTTAAAATTTATAGCCCTCGACTCTAAATACCGAAATAGCTTACTTACACCACTTAAAAATGTGTGCCTTTCGAAGACTCAACATATATGGGCCTCAATCACAGGCCTCATAAGGTTAAAGAGAGAAATCCCTTCTGCTCTCAAGGTTTATACCACTTTACTAAAACCGTTCTGCACAATTTCGGAAAGAAAAAAAAAAACCAGGCAGAAATCCTTGCTGCATTATCTTACCAATTCTGGGTTTATTTAGGGAAGACAGTCATTCTCAGTAGCAATTTTTACTAAACCTGACACTAGTTTCCAGTATTTTTTGTGTCTTATTAATGAAAGTCCTGACACATCTTGTTGCTATATTTGTTTACTCATAGTATCTGACTACTAAAACCCAAAAAAATCAGTTTCATTTTTGCTTCGACAAACTTCAGTTGGTGTTGCAACTTGTCAGTACAAGTCAAAGAAAAAGGGTAGTTCTCAGATCTTCTTGGGGCAGACGTACTTATTTGCTACTGGGCTTTTGGTGTTTTTGTTGTTGTTTTGGTTTTTTTGGGGTTTAGTTGTTTTTTGGTTTGTTTGTGTTTTTTTTAAATAAAGGACAATTCTTCCATAAACTTTAACAGTGCCTATTTTTGCAAACCATACAAGCCAAACATCAGTTCACAGAATTTCTTTAGGGGTTCTGAACAGCTCAGTGCTTGACTTACCATAGCAGAAGTACAGATTACAAGACTTCCTCATTAGAACATCACAACAGCAGTAGTCAAAATTTTCCAAACACAATAATACAAGGAGGGTGGGGGTGGAAAGAATATCTTTATCACCTCATTTTGAAGATGGTTTAGATGTTTCAACAGTACACATTTGGGGAACTCTTGTGTAGCACACACATGAAAAATATTTTCTTCTGAATGAAAGTTTAGTATCACATAGCAACACAGAATGGAGCATGGCAACTGCTGAAGTTTCTATGGTCTATTTTCCTGCTTGAATTGAAGAATTTAATGTCATATGACGGAGCCCAGAAAAAAAATGCTTATGATCTCCTTGCATATACAGATGCATTTATCATCATTATATTGAGAGGTTATTGTTATTATTACTACTGTAATTATTAATTTTCCCCACTTTATTTGGAGCATTGGTAACTAGGGTCTGCAGCTGCATGGCAAGTCAGTTATTATTTAATCAGAGACACATTTATAAGCAATTCTAGTGCTCAAAGCACTTAAATGCACATTTTTTGTCCCTTAGCATATCTAAAGATTTGTTAGTCTTTTTAAAAATTCTTCTCCTGTCACAAATATGTCAAAAAGCAAATACAAAACACTGAGTATAAATAAATTAATATAAATTCCTTTAACAAACTCATATCGTGGAAATCAGCATGAACATTCTGTAAGAACGGCTTGAAAACATGTGAAAGCACATGCACTTAAAATTCCTGTTTCCTTCCTACAAGTAAGTGCTGTTCTATACCACCGAAGACTTAGAGACTGATTCTTACTACGGATATTTTTCATGTAGTAGAGATACCATGTTTACCCTGGTACCCTATACAATAAAATAAGTTGCCATATACAACATGATATCATCTCATGTATGAGGAAAGCTGCAGGGAGTAGTGTCAGCCAACAAACTTTACTAGATCATTTGCACTNAAAAAAAAAAAAAGCATTGCTATTGTCTTAACTCTAGAAATATTAAATACAACATGCCAAAAGAGCACCCAGTCCTC
Organism: Piaya cayana; assembly: GCA_013389865.1. Classification (NCBI taxonomy): domain Eukaryota; kingdom Metazoa; phylum Chordata; class Aves; order Cuculiformes; family Coccyzidae; genus Piaya; species Piaya cayana. Next base: position 12,690 of record WAAB01017259.1, on the reverse strand, counting down.
TTCCGTCCTTCAAAAAGCAAGCATCACCGATGATTTCTTATGCTGAATGCCATGACTGGTTGGAAGACACTCCTAACAAAGCATGAGAAAGTATAAAAAAATGTTGCAAATATTTTTGCAAATTATTACGTTTTAATTTGGAATATTTGTGCCACATTAGTTGTCAATAATTAAAGACATCACAAATAGAAGTGCTTTCAGAAAAAAAGGAATAAGTATTTTTAAGGGAGAGAAAGGACAAACAATTTTCATATTTTCAGTGACTAATTTTTGTTTACAACCAATCCCAGCCATTCAGTAACTGCGCTAGTTAAAATTTGCTTGCTTAAATATTGTTGCACATTAGAATGGGATTGGGAGGAGGGGGAAGCCAGTTCCTTTACAGTTCCTTTCTTACATATCCATAATGAAACTGGAATCCTCAATTACATGGCAACTCCCAGACATCTTTCAAAATCTTCTAAGGAAAGTGCAATATGTTCCAGTTGAGAAAGATAAGTAAGAGGGAGAAAGCAGATATTTAAAGGTTAGAACAACACCATTTAAGACAGCACAGTTACTTTGTTCTCAATCAGGGGTGTTAAGGGTAAGAAAAGAAAGGCAATAACATTTTTTTTGTCTCCTCTTTAAACTTGTGTCAATATTCTGGGAAGTATACTTTGTTTCTGACATTAATCATATCCCATCAAGTCATCAGCTATGCATACGATTTCTCCAGATACACACAAGAATGGGTAAACAACAAACAAAAATGCCAGTATTTAGCCTTAAAACCACCAGGAATGCCCTCAGCCTTAATTCTGTAACTTCAAATCCTGTCAAGATATATTCCTCTCACAAAATATCTCTCCTTTTGATACACAGGCTGACGTTCGCACTGCCACTTTAACGCTTCAAGAACATTAAATTTTAAATGAACAAACAAAAGAAACACTCGTTTTTTAATTCAAATATTATAGCTGGTTCTGGTTACACCAAAACATCCAGAAAACATTTTCCTCCAATGCTACAGTAATCAAGGAATGTTGCTAAGGGTGAACCTTTTTTTAAAAAAAAAAAGCTTAAAAAAGAAAACCTACAAAAGAAACAAACAAAAACCCAAACAAATGCTCCTCATTTCCAGATTATGTAATATGTAAATTCTGTTTCACCTTGAAAATAGTGTCACGTAACATAAAGCCAAAGAGACAGCAAGAAGCAGTTCATAAGACTGGAAAAAGCCTCTCCAGGACTTTAAAAAGCACGAGTTCCCCAAAAGAAAATACACCAGAATCACAATGATTTCATATAATGAATTGGTTTAGAAGATGTTTTCCTTCAAAAACAAAAAATACATTTTTTTTACAAATTCCTTACATTAAGGGGTGAAGAATTCTAAAGTCTATATATGCCCTAAAGAGAAGAAGGAAAACTAGCCTGCTGAAAAGCAAATACTAATAGAACTAAGAAAACCAAACTAATTGGCTTTACTTTGTGACATGACTTCATGATCTTTCATCTTTCAGTATCTGGGCTTGTAATACAAGTTCTGAAGCACAAATGAAGTATAATGAAGTATAAATGGTATTTTCATAAATCGTGGAGGAAGATGTAAACATAGCAAGTATTTTATTTTAAAAAATTGGTTCAGCTTTACTTCTTCAAATCAACACTTGAGGATGTTTGTAGCACCATAATCTAGAGGCTGTTAAGCACACAGCAGCATACTACACATTCCAGGCCTTTTTAATTCAAAGTATCTTGAATTACCTAGGAAAATGAGTTTAAGGTGCCTATATTTACTGCAGCAGAACAATTAGCATATGATGGTCTGGATCCGTAAACAATATAGTATGTGAAACCAACTTGAAAATAAATCAAAAGCACAATTATTCCCTGAAAAAAAGAAAGAGGCCACCTGCAATAGAGAGGAAAGTAAACAAGCCAATAAAGCAGGGCTCCTACTTTTCAATAGCAGCAACCCAGACTCCATCTTAAGTCTGTCATCATTCATCCCTACTGAATAGGGACCATAAAATGTAACAATTACTCTTGTTTTACCTAACACTGCAATTCAGTAGCATTTCTGGACAGAAATAAAATCTGCCACCAAAACAAGAGTTTGTAACAGTGTTTGCTAACCTGCCTGTTTTGATGTTATTATGTTAAGTTGCATGAACAAAGAATTGATCCGTAAGTCCTTATTCCTTATTCCTTCATTTAAAAAACTGGCAGCATTTGTGAACACCACACTGTGTTCATGCTGACCACACTGACTGCAGAACATCACTGGGGGGGGGGTAATTACCTGGAGATATAAAAATACTGTTATTTAACTAATATCTACCTGACAAATACAACAACATAATTACAATAGCAATGTCAAAATCACCAATGGTTTATCCATGGCAAACAGAATTTCATATAAGGCTGTTTTCCCTACATTAATGACTCACAGGAAACCTAAGAGTCCTTAACGCAGCATTTTAATTAATCTTTCCCACCACTACTGAGAATACAACATTATTAACTGAGGGCAAACTCTAGACATCACGTATATTTATATCTTACTCCACAAAATGAAGTTTTATAAACAAAATAATGCTCAGTTACCAGAATATTCCCACAATGACACAAAATGCCTTGCAAAGTACCCATATTGGCCCTTACATGCCAAGAGATTTGTTAATGAATTAAAGGCCATTGATACCATTAATTAAATTGATAAAATTAAACACCGTGAATACTTAATATATGACTGGTTTCAGTTTGTAGACCTGCCCTATTTTCACAAACGGTTTATTTGAAGCTTAATTCATATTTCCCAGTAATTTAAAATGACATGCTTGTGCTATGTTCAGAACCAACCAGAGACCAACGGCAACTCTAGTTCTGCCAAAAAATGCTGTCAAAAATAGCAAATGAAACCAAGAAAAGAAATACTTTTCTTATATTTCTTCTGATATTCGAATAACCAAAGTTAAAAAAACTCCAACATGATTCTTTGAGAAAAAACCCACACACTTAGGTCTATAACAACCCTGGATTAACTCAAACCAAATACTGTATGCAAGCTTTTCTTTCTCATTTGAAGTAAAGATTAGTAAATTTTCAGGTATTCTCTTAGGTTGCGCTAATAACAAAGCCTCCTTCACTCCACAAATGTATAATAAAAGATCATCTTAGTGTAATTTATTAAGAAAATGAAACAGTGTATGCACAGCAGTGCACCATTTTAACACTGCTAACCACAAAACAGTTACATCAGAGAAATATATCGTCTGGTTCAGGGATCCTATGTTTCATTCGACTTCGTTTTTTGAAAGATTTTAAAATATTTTAAATCAAAGTTAATACATATGGTTTGTTCCATATTAAAAACATTTCTCTGTTATCTGATATTTCAGAGGTCTCTTCAGCCACGGCATTGGTTAGGGAGAAATGGCAATAGCTGATCTGCTGTAAATTTCTCAAAACAATCAGACAAAAATGAACTGCATCACTGATTTCGATCAATTTAGTAGTCTTCTCCATTACCTGCATTTTGTAACAGGCAACATTTTCAGATGTCTCATTGGGTACAACCCACTTCCTTCTATGCTGTCAATACCCTGCAGATATAAGACAGCATCATTCAATAAAATGTAAATTCTCCGAAATGGATTCACATACTGTCTCAAAAACTCATTCATAATAATGAATTTGATTTTCAGTATTTAATTTCTGAGTCAGTACTTCTGGAGGGTAAAACATTTCAACGTTTTTGGACTAAAACTCTTCCCCGATTAAATGTTAGACGGAGCAGTGAGTAAGTACTTCTGGTCTAATGCTCATTTATAAGAAAAGCACAAACGCAACCCATAAAAATCTGCGGTGTCGTATCCTCCCCCCTTCCTAACAGCCACTTCCCACGCTGGGAGCCATAAGCCCTCCATTTCTGCGGCCCTCTCCGATAAACCTGTCGGCCTGGCTGCCTCTCCCTTGCCCTGTAGGTCTGCTCTGCGAGGCTGCTGAATGCAGACAGTGTACTGCACTGTGAATGGACAGCCAGGTATTTTATGAATGGAGCGGGTCACGTGCTCCCAGCACCTCCCCGAGCTGATATTTCCCACATAACCGTGTCAACAAGCAGCGAACAGCACATATTAATACAGCGGGTCCCGGAGACCTTCCTCCGGCAGCCGCCGGCTGCGGGCTCGTTTCTCAGCACGCAAGCAGGGGCTTTAGGTGCTCTCCAAGGCAGGATTTGCCGCAGGTCAGCGATGATGACAGTGATTTTTTTAATTTTTTTTTTTTTATGAATGGAGATCGTGGTATGCAAATGAGAGCGATTCACAAAAAAAGGAAACATGGCGGCAGCCCCGCAGCGGCTCCCGCCCGGCCCGGCCCGCGCTCCGCTCCCCCGCGGGTCTCCTCCCGAGCACCCCGGCGCCGCGGTTTCCGAGGGGGCTTGCCGAGGGTTCGCTCCGAAGGAGGCGGCTAAGCGGGAAATCCCGTCTTTCCTGCGGGAGGAGACCCCGCGGCACGCTGTCACCTGCTGCCTGCGGGCACAATGGGCGCAGCGCTCCCTCCCCATCGCCATGGCCGTCACCGCATCATTCATAAAATCAGCCCGAGCCAACGCCGGCACCGCCAACACCGGAGCGCCGAACCCCCGACGCCGCGGCGACCCGCACCTTAAACCTCCCGGTAACGGCCAAAGTTGCAAAATACTTCGTATTTGGTTTCCGACGCCATAAAGAACTCGGATGTTTTCTGACAGTCGTCTCCTCTGACCCAAAATGTATTTCAAAGACAGACTGTATGCCTGGGGACACAACCGCACACACATTCTCGTCTGGATTTCCTCCAGACAAGTCGCATTAAAAATATTAAAGAGATTCTTGAACTGTCCCTTTCCTTTTTTTTTTATTTAGGAAAAAAAAAAGTCCTGAGTGTTTATTAAAAGGGGAAAAAAAGAAAAAAAAACGGCTTTAGGGTATGTTTAATCTGTATATACACTGACTGACTCATCCAATTAAAATTCAGGAGCAGTTTCCTGCAGGATGAAGCTCCCACACACTAGTTTCCATGTGAAATATCTACAAGTAATAGGATATTATCAGAGGTGGTGCGTGCTGATACCTCTCTGGGCATTTAAAACCCACCCTCCCCCTCCAAGACACCATCGTTACCTGCACCCCTTTCTACTGGGCTTTAATCAAACCACGCTTTTCTGGTGAAGGGCTCGCAGCCCCTCTACACCGAGCTCCTCCACAAAGACGGAGCTTCGGGGCTTCCATGTAGGCGAGCAGCAATGCGCAGTACGCGCACGGCCAGGCCAGGAGAGACTCGGGCAAAGCCCCTGGTGGAGCCGAGGGGCTGCGCCAAACCCCAACCCCCGATCNGGGGCGGAGGGGGGAGAGAAGGAATGGGGGGACGGGAAGCGGCCGCTTACTCGTTGTTAGAAGTCGCCGTCTCTTCGCTCATTTTCCCCTCACCGCGATCCGACAGGGAGATGGAGCAGCACCGACGCAGCCAGGGCGCAGCCAGAACTCACCAGAAACTTCACCATTGTTACCCCCCACCCCGGCCAGGGTACGGGCAGCGTCGTAAACTGAGGGAGACGGAGGGGGAAGCGATCTTTATCCTGGAAACATGAAATCCTGTCGTCCGGCGCCGGAGCGTATTTCCCCCCCGTCTTTATAGAGACGATGACGATGAAGGCAGCGGTGGAAACGGCAGCGACAACCACGGATCTTCTGCTCTTGAGATGCTCCCGGTTAAAGGGGAAGAGAGTGGTGGAAACAACGGAGGGCTCCCTGCCGCAGAAAGCTGCACCGCACCGTCCTCCCGCTGCAGCTCATCTCCCGCTGCAGCTACCTTCGCTGCTGCCCTCCTCCTCCTCCTCCTCGTCCTCCCGCTGCTGCTGCTGCTGCTGCTGCTGCTCGGCCGGGGCAGGCGGCGGCGGCAGAAATTCCTCCAGACACCGGAGCCGCCACAGGCCGGGAAGCGGAGGGGGGCGGGGGGGAGGGGGAAAGGAGGGGGGCGCAAAGCCGCTCGGCTGGTCTCTCCCACCACCTCCAAAGCGACGCTGAGCACTGCGACGGGAAGACGCGCCGACCTCAAAGAGAAGGCGGGCAGCGGGGGGAGGGAGGCGTTTAAAATCAGTCCGGGGGTGGGAACGGGGGGAGGACGAAGGAGAGAGAAAAAAAGAGAGAGAGGGACGATGCGTCACGGCTGTTTGTGCGAGGAGAGCAGCGAAGAGGGAAGGTGAGAGGAGCCCTGGGAGAGGGGAAAGGACAGGGAGGAGAAAAGAGCTGGCGGCGAAGTTCAGCGCTGCCCCCCCCCCCCCCGGCAGCTACTCCATTCGCGGCCACCGCCGCCCCGGCTCCCCGCGGAGGCCTTCCCCCGCCCCCTTCTCCTCGCAGGAAAACTGGGCGGAAGCGTAGACTGCAAGCTCCTTCCGCCGCCGCAGCTTGATCCAAAATAACCACGGGCGAAAGGGAGGAGGGAGGAGAAGGACGAGCGAGGGGCAGAAAGCGATCCCCCTGACCCCGCGCCGCCCCTCTCCCCGCGGCGCCCGGCGGCGGCTCCCGGCGCTCGAGTTTCCTGAAAGTAGTTCCCTTCCCCCACCCTCCAGGCGCCGCCGCCCGCGCTTCCCGAGGAGCCGCCGCACGCGCGCGCACGGCGCCGCGGAGGGATACGCGGAGCTGTCACGGCATCGTTTGGTTCCCAGCGCGCGGGGAGACCGCGGGAGCAGCGGCTGCCCGGGACGCTGCTCGGCTGCGAGCTTTCCTCAGCCGCCCGGAGCGTGAATGCTGAGCGTTTCTGGCCGGCGCGGGGGCTGGCGGAGCGGGTCGCTCCGTGCCTCCTTCCTGGCGGAGTTTACCGGCTTCCGCGAGTCCGGCACGGGACGGAGCGGAGCGGCGAGCCCAGAAGTGCGGTCGCATCAGCCCGGAGCTGTGGGGCTGTGCGAGGGGGTCCCCGGGGCGGCACCTCTGCCCTCCAAAGCGGGGGAAGAAGCCCCTTCGTAGTGGGTTCCTCGATCGGGGAGCGGTTCTAAGTGGGCGGTGGCGCGAGAGGGTGTTGTGAAATCCTGCCCCAGCGTCTCCCTAAAGACGCGCTGAAATGGAAGCGTTTGTAGTGCATCCAGGTAAGCGGCGAAGTCAAGAAGCAGCAGCGATCGGACCCAAATCCCTTCTCAGGAACTTCCACGGCAAACTTGCTGCTTGATCTGATGGAAAAGCGTAGCAGTGCCGCAAACCCCAAGGACTGAAAAATCATGAATTAGACCATCAAGTAAATTAGATTATAATAAAAGAATTTTTTTTTGTGGTTTTGTCTGTCGGTTGGATTTTGATTTCCTGCCTAATCTTTGTGTGCTTGTTTGCCAACTGATTGATCTCATTATCTGGAATTTATGGGGTGAGATACTGTGGTGCTGCTGTAAGAGACATCACTTCCCAAAGCACATTCATTGTCCCCGACTTCCCGCGTACTGGCGCAGTTTTTAACAGCTGCTCTCCAGGAGCCTTCTCTGTCAACTCTAATCCTATTTCGGTTTTTCCTGTAACCGCGGGCTTTCTTCCCAGCTCTGGTGGTGTCGCAGGAGCAGCGATGAGCTGTTCTCTCTTCCTGTTTGGAAAAGATGGGACAAGCTCCCTTGACAATAATAACGTGTCCGATTCCCACACTACGCTTGGTTGGATGATTTTCCCAAGGAGGGGAGAGAGTGGAACATGGGAAATCGGGAGGAGTTTTCTCCCTTTCAGAGGAACCTGGAGGGCCTCACATCATCTTAGGCCAGGCTACAAACTTGCAGTGTCTGTGTGAATGCACAGAAGCTGGGCAGTGCTGCATTTATCAAGGATATTTGTCAGGGAAATTCTTCCTTTTCACCTCAGTACAAATTTTGTCTATGGTTCTTAATGTCGCCCAAAGATTCTTCTTGAAGGTCTTTCATTTTTTTTCTGTGAGGTTGAAAACTAAGAAAATGTACTGAGGAGAAAGCACATATAGCTTCAGTAAGTTTTTTATTTTGACAGGTTGTAAAGCATTTTAAACATACATCTATCTTTAATAGCATGCAAGAAAAGGCATATTTTGTTTCTAGATAGTTTATATTCATTGCAATATTTCTATGGATCAATATTCCATATTTCTGTATGAGAATTCTATCATAAGCATAATGAAACAATTATAGTAAGCTGCTATCATGCTCTCTCTGATAAAAGGCCTATAACACTTTTCAAGCAGCATACATCTCAAACCTGCTGTAATAAGGTTTGCTCCCCTGCCTAGGGAGCTTTTGGAGGAAAATTTCTGATTGTTTTGTAAAATATTTTTTTCCTGCAAGAGTACACTCAAAACAATGTTATTGGTACAATACTCATCCAAATACTAAAAATACATTACAAACCCATTTTTCTACAATTTTACAATTCCCATGAATCAAATGGAGTATTTGATGGGACCCCCCTCATGTATTTTGAAACTCAGCTGTGGGGATGTAGTATTATACTACTTAGTAAGGAGAATCTTTTCAGAGAATTTCCCGTCTTGTGACTAGCAGATAATGTGACTTACTGCCAATTTATTTTTCATTTTCTATTGGCTTCAACTGAAATATTTAACATTCTGTAAGCTAATGATATATTAAGATAATTTGATTAATATGATCCTGTACAGGAATGCTCTGTAATCAGTTTAGTTTGTCAGATGGTGGTATAGCTCTATTCAGATGCACCTGAAGAAAGAAACACAACGATGACAAGACAGAGCATTAATCTGAGGTTTTATTTTAAATTAAATATATTTAATATAAAAATCATTTTCATCATGCCAATTCAATAAAATTAATTGTTTCATAGTATACCACATATAATTTCAAGTCATTTCAGTCTCCTTAAGGTTTTTGTGTCCTTATTAAGAATAAAATGTGTATTCAGTTGTCAGCTGAAAATCTGAGATTTATGCTATGACTTTTAGCCATCTGTATGGAGGAGGTAAGGAGAGAAGGGTCCACTGCTTCCTTCACCTGTGGTAGCTCTTCAACTTCTTCAAGCAGTCTCATGCTGCAGTACATGCAGCAGAGGTCTTGCAAGCAGTTTCTTTCCCTTCACCTGAGTATTATAAAGAGGGCAGAAAGTCTGCAGTGCATTGTGTCTTCACAGAATCACAGAATCACCGGGTTGGAAGAGACCCACTGGATCATCGAGTCCAACCACTCCCACAAAACACTAAACCATGTCCCTCAGGACCTCGTCCACTCGTAACTTAAACACCTCCAGGGAAGGCGAATCAACCACCTCCCTGGGCAGCATATTCCAGTGCCTAATGACCCTT
>WAAB01017258.1:58956-70676 GCA_013389865.1 Piaya cayana | reverse complement strand
TGAGCAAATGGCAAATTAACAGGGGTTTGGGACAGCAGCTTGTGCTCTGTCTGGCTGCATAGAGGAAAATCTTCCTGGCCTTGAAAACCTCCAGGGATGGAGGTTTCTCTCGGCAACCTGTGCTGGTTCCTTGCCACCCTCACAGGAAAACATTTCTTCCAAACAGCTAATCTAAATCTCCCCTCTTTCAGCTTAAAACATTCCCCCTCATCCTGTCCCTGCACTCCCTGATAAAGAGCCCCTTCCCAGCTTTCCTGTAGCCCCCTTCGAGTACGGGAAGGCTGCTCTAAGGTCCCACCAGAGCCTTCCCTTCTCTAGGCTATATAGGTCATATGTAAGTAAGACACAGGTAATGCCCATGAACTGGACGAAAATGGGAAGATTTGAGGAGTTCATTGACCAGTCATATCTGAATGGCCCATTTACTCCTCTCAGGTTACTTTTGCTTATCCAAACGACTTGATGTAAGACTTGAATTAGATTTAGAAGATTCTGGTATGCTAGAGGTCCTTCACATTCCCATGCCTCAATTTCCCCATATCTTTCCCCAGTGTCATTCTGACATGCCTCACTACCACTCAGCACGAGGTAGTCCTGCTGCTGGATTACCCTCCGCAAGATGCCGTGATACCAGCTGTAACACTGAGCAGATACTTTTGTCCTTTGTAAATATAATTAAGACTTTCAACGATCTCTCCGTTGACCTCACAAGCTTAGGGGAAGATCTGTAGATGAATCTGCCTGTTTTCACTGGCACACTTCATTTCTAAGCCAGGTTTATCAGCAGGCTTTCTCAGGCTTCCATTAAAAGCAGCAGTGCCTCATCGTGTGATGTTCTAGTTAAGTCCAGCTGTATTAATGTCTTATCTGATTTCTCATGCAACATTTTTGCTACCCAGAAGAAAACAGGAGAATGACCTCCCTCTAATGTGCGTGTTCATACTGTGAGAAGAAAGAAGAGTATGGATTACACCTAAAATCTTACTTTTGAAGTACCAATCTGAGTTGATGGAATGGCCTGTTACTACTCCCCAAGGCATAGTATAAACGTGCGATGGAGGCAGTGGACATAAATAAATGCTTTAAGCAGTTTAGCTGGAAGTCTGGTTCTTCACCTTTCCCCCTTTCCCTCTTCAGTCTCTGTTCCTCCCTCCTGCCTGGCACTGTAATGATTTGAAGGGTATTGTATCTATTTTCATGTGGCTGCCTTGGGGATCTTTTCGGCCAACTGCCCTCTGGACTATCTACAAACATTAATAGATGTTTGAAATTACTCAACCTCAATGGTGCTTGAAATTGAGCCATGTTCTGTTATGTCAACAGAGTGCTTCAAGTGGTGATTGTAGAGGCCAGAATAAAGGTTTCTGGCTCTGATACTGCACACAAAACTTCTTTATTAAGTGATGTTCACCTGCCTGGTAGCTTAGATGTGCTGCTCTGGTTGCTTCTGTGTTCAACTTCCTTCCTCTGTTTTATGTGGGTTCTGTAATCAATGAAGGGGTTGGAGCAGTCCCGTCAAGACCTACTTAGAATCATAGAATCATGGAATGTTTTGGGTTGGAAGGAAACTTAAAAATCGTCCAAGCCCAGCCATGGACAGGGACATCTTCCACTAGGTCATGTTACTCAGAGCCTCATCCACCTCTGGGGATGGGGCTTCTACAGCTTCTCTGGGCAACCAATGCCAGTGCCTGACCACCTCCACGGGAAAAAAATATCTTCCTAATATCTCATTTAAATCTCCCCTCAATATCTCATTTAAATCTCCCCTCTTTCAGCGTAAAACTGTAGCCCTTCACCCTACTCCCTGCACTCCCTGAGAAGAAACCCCTCCTCAGCTTTCCTGTAGATCCCCTGTAAGTACTGGAAAGCTGCTCTGAGGTCTCACCTTTTCTTCTCTAGGCTAAGTTCCTGTTTAGTTTCCTTTGTGAGTGTGGATCTATTCAGTGGTGATTTGAGGAAGAATCAGGGGCTTCCTGGGTTACTGGGACTCTGTGGTATCACTTGCAGTTTGAAGAATTTCATGATGCTCTAGTTGGCACTGCTGTGGTTTTTTTCTAGATCAGACTGTTTCAGAGGCTGCTGAAGCTGCCACCTCTTCTTCACTCTTGTGTTGCCCATGACATACGTAGGAGTGGAATGGTGAATCGTTATTTGACTTATTTCAGACTCAGACTGTATCTTCCCTGAGTAATTCTGTCTGGTGCTGGATGGGTTATGAGATCAGTCAAATCCTTATTTTGGAAACTGCATTTTGGTGGGTGCAATACAGTCTCTGGGTCTTTTCTGGCTCAGGATTTCTTCTTTCCTGCAGCCACTTTGATATTTTGCAGTAAATATCCGTGAACCGAACACTGTCATATGCTGTCTGAAGGCACCCTTTAGGTGAAAGATGAGGAATGATAGTATAGTGATAGGATGAGGGGGAACAGTTTTACGCTGAAAGTGGAGAGATTGAGATTAGATTTTAGGAAGAAATGTTTTCCNCACAGTGAAAGCGGCAGATTAACCTCTGTATTTGAAGTCAAAAATAAGCAAAATATTTGAATGGCCAGTGATTTTACTGTAAAGTCATATGATAGTGTTGGTGCTGAGGATTGCAGAGAGCGGGGTGGTTGTTAAAGGCCTGTTTCGTTATCTTCCAGCTTAGATGTCTCATGAGCAGTGCTGAGAGTGCCAGATCTAATGAAGCCTTGCATCCCAGGGGCTTGTGTCTCATGGTCGGATGCTCTGGACCCCAGGAGGATGTTGCAGACCTGTGGGAGGTTTTTCTGTCATTTATAGGGCTTTTCTGCAGATTCTTTGGTGCCTAAGAGCAGAGGGGTTCGTACTGTAGTCTTTCCTCTCTCTGTTTCTCTTCCCTCTGTCTCTATAAAACCTCTAGAAACACAAATCCATAAGATTGCTGCTGCTGTGTTGGCTGTGGCACACGTAAATAAAGCTGGGGAGGGGCTCTTTATCAGTGACTGTAGTGACAGGATGAGAGGTAACAGTTTTAAGCTGAAAGAGGGCGGATTGAGATGAGATCTTAAGAGGAAATGTTTTCCTGTGAGGGTGGTGAGGCACTGGCATAGGCTGCCTGGAGAAGTTGTGGCTGCCCCATCCCTGGAATGTTCAAGGCCAGGTTGGATGGGGCTTCGAGCAACCTGATCCAGGGGAAGGTGTTCTTGCCTATGGAACAAGATGGGCTTTAAAGTCCTTTCTGACCCAAACCGTTCAATAATTCTGTGATTCTGTAAGATATCTGTCCATAAGAAAGCAACCACAAAAATTAAAACAACTTGTGTGACAACCAAAGTTTACGTGTTCCAGCCTGTTCTTTTATTGGGCAACTGCCTCCAAGGCAAATGCAGCTGTTAGGGGAAAAACAGAGTTGATGTTGTGCACTTAAAACTGGAGTTGCAGTATCGGATAAAACTTTATGTGAGTAAATGTAAAAAGGGATAGATATATAGATAAATATATAGAGAGGTACGTATAAAATATGTGTAAATATATGCATATATAAATATATAAAACAATGTATAAATATATACATGCATAAATATATATATCTGTTGGGATTTTCAAAAGGGGATACCCGTGTAGCAAACATGGAAGTCATCTGTGCTTATCATGCTTGAAGACCTTAGATGCCTTCTGCTGTGTGCCAGCATCATCTCAGGCACGTGGAGATGGGATGGATGCTCAGCGGTACCGGCAGTCGTAACCTCGTGGCTTCAAAAAAGCTTTGAAAACTTAGCAGCTGAGCTGCTGTGTTTCCTCTTTCACTGCGAGCTTTCGGCGTGCAATCTCCGTTTTTAACGCGGCATTCATATGAAGTATTCATTAAGATGGGGAATTATTTGCATATTATTAGCATTATTACATGGAAATAAAGCTGCTGCTGGTTCTTCCCTCCCTCCATGTGTCTTTCATCACCCGCCCTTAGAACTGTGCTGAATCCTGTTTGTTGTGTGACAAACTGGGCTGATAAATCTCGTTACTCATTTGAATGGCTGGAAGACTCATTGCACATTACTGAATTTGGTGAATTATGTAATAAATGCATAATTAAAATTAAACCCAGAGCCTCTTGTGGAACCTTACAAAATTCCGTTCATGATGAATTATAGAGAAATGTACATGGGTATTAAAATCTAAGCCTAATTATTTGGATTTATTTTTAATCAATATTGAATACACCACCTATAAGTTCCTGTGTACCCACAGCAAATCTGCTGTTGCAGCTTTGCTGGAAAGCACAGAAAGAGAGTGTGAGTATAGACTAAGATGTTTGTTTTCATTCTGCTTCATATTTTAATATTTGATGACAGAAAGGAAAAATCCCCTGAGTGCAATATGCTCCAAACTTCCATCAGACAAGGGAAGGGACTGCTTGGAATCTTCTGTGCCTAAGTCTTTTCCCACTTTGAATATTGTGGTTTGTCAGAGGAGAATTGCAGTTGTAGGAAACAGTTCACTCTAATGGAGCGCAGCTTGGTTGTTCACTCACCGAATTGTCGTTAAAATCATTCTGAAGATCTTTTCCACGCTGGATTTCCGCAGTTCTGGTTCTTACATAAAGGCAGCTGTCCAAACTGCTGTCAGGTTTAAAGTTGAGTTGTCCTAAAAACTTATTTTCTGTGTGCTAAAATGAGCTTTAGAGATCTTTTCCAAAGGCTTGGAAAGAGCGGTGATGTTTTGAAGGCAAACAGTCTGCGAGCCCCTGCTTAATTTTGAAAGGTTTGTCTCTTAAGTACGGAATTGAATAGAAGGGATTTGATTCCCTTAAATCCCCGATTCTAGAGAAAGCAGCTTGAGATCTCAGTAAGAGAATTAACACATGGGTTAAACTTACAATAAGAAGCAGTACTTGGGAAATGCCTATTCAAATGCCGTTAAGGAAATAATAGGATTAGTTCTTGTCATGTCAGTGTGGATTCCTCAAACTGCTGGCTTCATGCTGACATGCGTACGTTACATGTTGCTGGCCTGGGCGTGAAATTGAGGACAATGAAAAGCAAGATGACTTTTCTGGGAGGCAGTTTGTTTGGATTTTTCAGCTGGTGCATCTGCACACACATAGGACAGGTAATTTAGTACGACAAATAGGCCACTAATAATCCACCTCCACTGATGTTGTTTGTGATCCGAGATCATCTTAATTGTAGCGTTGTGACTGTTAAAATACCTTTATCCTAAATCAGCGATGCACTGTGGCAAATTTACATTAGATTTTAGGAAGAAATGTTTGCCTGCAAGGGTGGTGAGGCACTGGCTGCCCGGAGAAGTCATGGAAGCCACATCCCTAAAAGTGTTGAAGGTCAGGTCGGATGGGGCTTTGAGCAACCTGGTTTGGAAGAAGATTGTCCATGGCAGGGGACTGGAACTGGATGGGCTTTGAGATCCCTTCCAGCCCAGAGCATTCCATGATTCTGTGGTTCCATGAAATGTGTTTTCGACTCCTGTAAACAGATTTCTATTTGTTCCTAACATCTGTTAGAAACATGAGACACTTTTTACCCATTATTTCTATTATGTGCTTTTCATGAGACATTTGTTGTTCCAAGTATATATATTTTAATTGTATACATTATATCTGTCATTTAGTATAAAGAGCATTTGTCTCTTGATTTTTTTAAAAATTTTTTTTTTTACAATTTGGTAATCCAGAATCATGAAAAAAAAAGCATTATTTTCATTTTCTTGTGTCTACCATTTCATAATCATCCATGTGTATCTTTATTTTTAGCTTAAGCGAAAGACATGAAGCGTTAAGGCTGAATTGGATTTATTTTGACATCACCTGATTTCATCACAGAAGGTGCTGTAGGAGATCTTCATGCCGCAAAACTTCCAGCAAAATGGTAATGAGAAAAAGAAAGGCTTTTGTTGTGCTGTCATCCTTCCGCTGCTTCGTCTTCAGACACCACTGCTGCTTCTTTGCACCGCTTCTCTTCACTTTTCTGTGCCCGTGGCTTTTTGATGTAGCCCTGGGTATCCTATGACTCCCCCAAAAGCCAGTGCTTGGGGAGCAGAGGGAAGGTGAGCAGAGCAAAAACCTGCAGGTCTAAGAATAATTTAAGTTTTGTGGGGGCAGATAATTGGCAAACGTAGCTAATTTCCCTGTAAATTAATGACATGGGCATGTGCTTAAGTCAGTATTTCGCTTCACAATTGAGTGCACGTTGGAGCGTGCACCCAAGTAGTCCTTGAAGTTGGAAGCGAAAAAAATAGAATCTCCTTACAGGTTGGTTTGATTGCTGTGTTTTGGCAGAGGATTTATTCAGGGGGTGTGTGCGAAGCTTTTGAAAGAATTTTATTCACATTTTGAAGTGACGCATGCAGCTAACGCTGATGAGTTCGAGTTGCGACTTAATGAGTGCTCCTTTCACACAGAGCAGATATTTTAGTGTAGCGTTCCTCGATCTTTGCTGGGGTCATCTTTTCAAATGGAGTAGTTGTATGATTCTGGAGGGCAGCAGTATATCACATGAGGTAGCATGCAGTTCAGAATTAAAAAAAAAGAGTTATAAAAAGGATTTAATTTATAAGAGGCATACTGAGTGCATATAAGTGTGTGCACATGAGAATTTTCATAGAATCATAAAATCATTAAGGTTGTAAAAGACCTCTTAAGATCATCAAGTCCAACCATTAGCCCAGCACCACTGTGCCAACTAAACCATGTCATGATGTGCCACATCTACATGCTTTTTGAACACTTCCAGGGCTGGAAACTCACTGCTTCCTTGGGGAGCCTCTTCCACTGCTTCACCACTCTTTCAGTAAAGAATTTTTTCCCAATATCCAATCTAATTTTATTGTCCAAACCAGAAGACTATGTATTGGTTTACCATACTGTAGATTTCTTATTCTTGTACTGCTCCTTGCATGAAATGCCTAATTTTACTCTTCTCTGCTGCTCTGCCTTTCTTACTCACTAAAAGANTGAGCTTTAGAGATCTTTTCCAAAGGCTTGGAAAGAGCGGTGATGTTTTGAAGGCAAACAGTCTGCGAGCCCCTGCTTAATTTTGAAAGGTTTGTCTCTTAAGTACGGAATTGAATAGAAGGGATTTGATTCCCTTAAATCCCTGATTCTAGAGAAAGCAGCTTGAGATCTCAGTAAGAGAATTAACACATGGGTTAAACTTACAATAAGAAGCAGTACTTGGGAAATGCCTATTCAAATGCCGTTAAGGAAATAATAGGATTAGTTCTTGTCATGTCAGTGTGGATTCCTCAAACTGCTGGCTTCATGCTGACATGCGTACGTTACATGTTGCTGGCCTGGGCGTGAAATTGAGGACAATGAAAAGCAAGATGACTTTTCTGGGAGGCAGTTTGTTTGGATTTTTCAGCTGGTGCATCTGCACACACATAGGACAGGTAATTTAGTACGACAAATAGGCCACTAATAATCCACCTCCACTGATGTTGTTTGTGATCCGAGATCATCTTAATTGTAGCGTTGTGACTGTTAAAATACCTTTATCCTAAATCAGCGATGCACTGTGGCAAATTTACATTAGATTTTAGGAAGAAATGTTTGCCTGCAAGGGTGGTGAGGCACTGGCTGCCCGGAGAAGTCATGGAAGCCACATCCCTAAAAGTGTTGAAGGTCAGGTCGGATGGGGCTTTGAGCAACCTGATTTGGAAGAAGATTGTCCATGGCAGGGGACTGGAACTGGATGGGCTTTCAGATCCCTTCCAGCCCAGAGCATTCCATGATTCTGTGATTCCATGAAATGTGTTTTCCACCTCTGTAAACAGGTTTCTATTTGTTCCTAACATCTGTTAGAAACATGAGACACTTTTTACCCATTATTTCTATTATGTGCTTTTCATGAGACATTTGTTGTTCCAAGTATATATATTTTAATTGTATACATTATATCTGTCATTTAGTATAAAGTATTTTTGTCTCTTGATTTTTTTAAAAATTTTTTTTTTTACAATTTGGTAATCCAGAATCATGAAAAAAAAAGCATTATTTTCATTTTCTTGTGTCTACCATTTCATAATCATCCATGTGTATCTTTATTTTTAGCTTAAGCGAAAGACATGAAGCGTTAAGGCTGAATTGGATTTATTTTGACATCACCTGATTTCATCACAGAAGGTGCTGTAGGAGATCTTCATGCCGCAAAACTTCCAGCAAAATGGTAATGAGAAAAAGAAAGGCTTTTGTTGTGCTGTCATCCTTCCGCTGCTTCGTCTTCAGACACCACTGCTGCTTCTTTGCACCGCTTCTCTTCACTTTTCTGTGCCCGTGGCTTTTTGGTGTAGCCCTGGGTATCCTGTGACTCCCCCAAAATCCAGTGCTTGGGGAGCAGAGGGAAGGTGAGCAGAGCAAAAACCTGCAGGTCTAAGAATAATTTAAAGTTTTGTGGGGGCAGATAATTGGCAAACGTAGCTAATTTGCCTGTAAATTAATGGCATGGGCATGTGCTTAAGTCAGTATTCCGCTTCACAATTGAGTGCACGTTTGAGCGTGCGCCCAAGTAGTCCTTGAAGTTGGAAGTGAAAAAAATAGAATTTCCTTACAGGTTGGTTTGATTGCTGTGTTTTGGCAGAGGATTTATTCAGGGGGTGTGTGCGAAGCTTTTGAAAGAATTTTATTCACATTTTGAAGTGACGCATGCAGCTAACGCTGATGAGTTCGAGTTGCGACTTAATGAGTGCTCCTTTCACACAGAGCAGATATTTTAGTGTAGCGTTCCTCGATCTTTGCTGGGGTCATCTTTTCAAATGGAGTAGTTGTATGATTCTGGAGGGCAGCAGTATATCACATGAGGTAGCATGCAGTTCAGAATTAAAAAAAAAAGAGTTATAAAAAGGATTTAATTTATAAGAGGCATACTGAGTGCATATAAGTGTATGCACATGAGAATTTTCATAGAATCATAAAATCATTAAGGTTGTAAAAGACCTCTTAAGATCATCAAGTCCAACCATTAGCCCAGCACCACTGTGCCAACTAAACCATGTCATGATGTGCGACATCTACATGCTTTTTGAACACTTCCAGGGCTGGAAACTCACCGCTTCCTTGGGGAGCCTCTTCCACTGCTTCACCACTCTTTCAGTAAAGAATTTTTTCCCAATATCCAATCTAATTTTATTGTCCAAACCAGGAGACTGTATGTATTGGTTTACCATACTGTAGATTTCTTATTCTTGTATTGCTCCTTGCATGAAATGCCTAATTTTACTCTTCTCTGCTGCTCTTCCTTTCTTACTCACTAAAAGATACTTATTTCTAACCAAAAGATACTTATTTCTAACCAAAAGTGCTTATCCACATTATAAATATATGTCCTTTTAAATGTGTCCATTTAAATGAATATTCAAAAGTGCAAAGGTACGCGTGTGATATAATGTATCCGATTAAGTCTAATTGTGATTTGATATGTTCTAGCCTTTTGTACTTAATTTTTTTGTGCCGTTTATCTACCAGGATATTTTTTAGATGACACTGTAAGACTTGATTTACACTTGAAAGCAGACAGTTTCTTTAGGAGTACTTTAGGTTTATTAGTAGCAGTATCCTTTAGTAATGGTGCACATAGTGTGGAAGAATGTCTCATCCCAAACTGGATACCCCTATTCCTGCTCCAGATAGTTACACTGATCTCTTTAGAATCATAGAATGCTTTGAGTTGGAAGGGACCGTTACATGTCATCCAGTCCAACCCCCCCTGCAATGCGATCATGTTTCTTAGAGCCCCATCCAACCTGACTTTGAGAGATGGGACATCCATCACCTCCCTGGGCAACCTGTGCCAGTGTTTCCCCACCCTCATTGTAAAAAGTGTCTTCCTTATATCCAGCCTAAATCTACTCTCCCTTAGTTTAAAACTGTTCCCCGTCACCCTATCCCTGCATTCCCTGATAAAGAACCCCTCCCCAGCTTTCCCGCAGGTCCCCTTTAAGTACTGGAAGGCTGGTATAAGGTGTCTCCAGAGCTTTGTTTACTCTAGGCTGAACAACGCCAACTCTCTCAGCCTGTCCTCACATGGGAGGGCTCCAACCCTCGGATCATTTTCGTGGCTACCTCTGGACCTGCTCTAACAGGTCCATGTTCCTATGCTGAGGACTGCAGAGCTGGATGCAAGGCTCGAGGTGAGGTCTCATGAGAGCTGATGACACTACTCTCGATGCAGCCCAGGACAGGGTTGTCTTTCTGAGCTGCAAATGTGCATTGTTAGCCCATGTCCAGCTTCCTGTCCATTGGTTCCTCAAAGTCCTTCTGTGCAGAGCTGCTCTCAATCACATGATATTTGCCCCTGCCTATACAATGTAGTTTTGTAAAGGCTTTGGGATGGTTACTTTACCCGCCTTGGACTGGGTTTTTGGCTCACTTCGTTAGTCTAGAAGTTCAGTGTCCAGTCTGAGCTGCTTGTCTTGGCTCCCTCTGAGTCAGCGGTTCTGACACTGCAGTGTGTCCCATCCCAGCAATTGCTGGAGGTGTTCAAGACCGGGTTGGGTGAGGCTTTAAGCAATCTGATCTAGTGGAAGGTGTCCCTGCCCATGGCAGGTTGAAACTGGATGATCTTTAAGGTCACTTGCAAACCAAACCGTTCTGTGATTCTATGAATCCCGTCCTTCCAGCTCTGAGTGGATAACCACCTCTGACAGCTGACATTTGGTGCAATGAACTCTGCTTTCCCATCAGCTGGAGCTGATCTCTGAGCATCCTCTGATGCCTTTGAAATGTCTTTCCTTGGTAAGCTGTGATATCCCGTTGAGAACTGCAAAACTGTGCCTAGTATGAGGAGCAGCTGAGAGAGCTGGGGGTGTTTAGCCTGTAGAAGAGGAGGCTGAGGGGAGACCTCATTGCTCTCTACAACTACCTGAATGGTGCTGAGTTTCCAGAAATGGCTGTTCCTGAACAGTTGTACTTCTTGCTGACTGATTTAAAACTCTTGGTAGTGTTCCACTCAAAAATAGCACATCTAATATGAAGCCAAACCCCTACAAGTATTCATAGAATTGTGGACTGTCCTCAGTCGGAATGGACCCACAAGGACCATCGAGTGCAACTCCTGTTCCTGCATAGGACAACAACAACATTCACACTGTGTGTCTCAGGGTGTTGTCCAAATGCTTCTTGAATATTGTTAGGTTTGGTGCTGTGCCTGCTTCCCTGGGGAGCTATTCCAGTGCTCCACCACCCTCTGAGTGAAGAACCTTTTCCTAATATCCAACCTAAACCTCCCCAGCACATTTTCCTGCCATTCCCTCAGAGTACATCATTGGTTGCTAGAGAGAAGAGATCAGCACCTGCTCCTCCTCCTCCCCTTGTGAGGAAGCTGTAAATTGCTATGAGGTCTCCTCTTGGTGTCCTCTTCTCCACGCTGAACATATTAAGTGACTTTAGCTGCTCCCCAAATGACTTCCCTTCTAAACCCTTCACCAGGGGTTGTTGGGATGCCAAGAATTCCCCTAGTTTTATTTTGTCAAGAAAATACTGTAATTACTCCTCTTCTGTTGATTTTTTTCCTCCAATAAATGGCAACGCGTGAGTACACCAAGTGGAAAAAAATCCTATTGTATTTAGAAGCGTTTTTTGTCAGATGGATCAGTTTCCTGTAGGTCTAAAGCATTATTTTCATTTTTATTTCACCATTTCAGCAATAATTTATTTATAATGGATTAGTCAGTGTTCGAGCATTGCTATTTATTTAATTCTTTTCTTTTCCTTTTTTTTTTAGGTCTGAAAGGTTTTTATATGT
>WAAB01017258.1:36919-57645 GCA_013389865.1 Piaya cayana | reverse complement strand
AAGCTGTGATATCCCGTTGAGAACTGCAAAACTGTGCCTAGTATGAGGAGCAGCTGAGAGAGCTGGGGGTGTTTAGCCTGTAGAAGAGGAGGCTGAGGGGAGACCTCATTGCTCTCTACAACTACCTGAATGGTGCTGAGTTTCCAGAAATGGCTGTTCCTGAACAGTTGTACTTCTTGCTGACTGATTTAAAACTCTTGGTAGTGTTCCACTCAAAAATAGCACATCTAATATGAAGCCAAACCCCTACAAGTATTCATAGAATTGTGGACTGTCCTCAGTCGGAATGGACCCACAAGGACCATCGAGTGCAACTCCTGTTCCTGCATAGGACAACAACAACATTCACACTGTGTGTCTCAGGGTGTTGTCCAAATGCTTCTTGAATATTGTTAGGTTTGGTGCTGTGCCTGCTTCCCTGGGGAGCTATTCCAGTGCTCCACCACCCTCTGAGTGAAGAACCTTTTCCTAATATCCAACCTAAACCTCCCCAGCACATTTTCCTGCCATTCCCTCAGAGTACATCATTGGTTGCTAGAGAGAAGAGATCAGCACCTGCTCCTCCTCCTCCCCTTGTGAGGAAGCTGTAAATTGCTATGAGGTCTCCTCTTGGTGTCCTCTTCTCCACGCTGAACATATTAAGTGACTTTAGCTGCTCCCCAAATGACTTCCCTTCTAAACCCTTCACCAGGGGTTGTTGGGATGCCAAGAATTCCCCTAGTTTTATTTTGTCAAGAAAATACTGTAATTACTCCTCTTCTGTTGATTTTTTTCCTCCAATAAATGGCAACGCGTGAGTACACCAAGTGGAAAAAAATCCTATTGTATTTAGAAGCGTTTTTTGTCAGATGGATCAGTTTCCTGTAGGTCTAAAGCATTATTTTCATTTTTATTTCACCATTTCAGCAATAATTTATTTATAATGGATTAGTCAGTGTTCGAACATTGCTATTTATTTAATTCTTTTCTTTTCCTTTTTTTTTTAGGTCTGAAAGGTTTTTATATGTGGTGAGATGTTCCAGTGCTTGGATCGATGCATTTCATTTAACGTTGGGAAGAAGTGGGGTGGTTTTTTTGTTGTTTAGTTGGGTTTTTTAAATTGTTGTGGTTATAAGTCAGCATAGCAGATCCAAGTGAGGTGTATTTATGTATGGAAACATGTTGTCCTGGTTTGAGCTAGAGTAGAATCAGTTTTCTAACTTCAGCAAAGTCTCATCATAGGTAACTTCGTTTTCTGAAAGTTTACTGCATGTTTTTCAGACAGTGTTTCTCTCTAGAAATGATAACATGAGGCATTGGTGTGCGGAAAGGCAGCTGCTTATACTTATCCCTATAGAAACTGTTCTCAAGCTAGTTTATCCTGTAAGTGAAAGGGGCAATCTCGTATATTTGTATATAATTAATTTTCTTATCGATACTGTTTTCTTGATTATTATTAATATTATTTCATTAAAGCTTCTTCAGTTATGTTTTCCAACCCACAAGTCTTTTTCATCTCATTTTCCTTTCCCTTGGGAGGGCAAGAGAACTGTATTCACAACTGCTCGGTTTTAGCTGCTAAATTAGGTTGGGACTGGGCTAACCCATGACACATGTACAACACAATATGTGCACAGAGCAAATGAAACCATCCTGGGGCAGAAAAAGAACCCAAGAAGATGCCATGGAGAAAAGTAGAGGGAAAGGGGAGGCTTTGGCTGAGGTTTTTTTCAAACTCAGTTGATATTGGAAGTGCAGTGAATACACGTGTGGATGAAATGCAGCTTTTTTTAGCAAAGGAATTCACTTCCACGTAAGAAACAGGGATGTAAGGGATTTACTTCACCAGCAGTGCTGCATCAGCTGGAGCTCACCTTAACCCAAGATTTAGCAAGATTTCTGCTCTGATGTGAACTAGGCAGAAGGGCAAAACCTCTCTCCCGTGCTTGGCAGGCAAGGCTGAAACAGCGTCTGCTGGAGTGGTTCGATCTCACAACACTAAAGGTTGTGAAGCCTCAGGTGAGATCCTAAACACTACACAGCACAATGAGGCAGTTTACTGCTGGCTTCAGAATTTCCAGGGTTTCACCCGTTGGCCAGAGAACTGAAATGTATTTTTATTTCCTCCTGTGCTCAGGTCTGTCCCTGGTCAGCAGAGCACTAAATTCTCTGCCTGAGCACTCACGGTCCTCTGCCAGGACAGTGTGAGAGTTGTTACGAGCTGTGATGAGTATGAGCTGTATGAGTTATGTTTTGGGGATTTCGTGAGCCAGGTTAGAGGGGAAAAATAAAAATTAGAAGGATTTAATTCTTTGAAATGTGTGTGTGTGTGTGTGTGTGTGTGTGTGTGTGTGTGTGTAAAAATAAAAGCATCCTAGGATTTCTGGACTGAGGTCTGATGTGATGCAATTCAGATTTTGAGATCCTGACAGTAACCAAGTAGACAAAGCTGTGTAATGATGCTTTTCTTTTGCCTCAGACCTACTGTTCCCAGCCATAGGATTCCTTTATCAAAGCCTGTTAAAAATAAATCTCTTGGATATTTACCTTGCTCTGTTTCCACTTAGCCACTGCTGAACATTATAAAGGAGAGAGGTTGTTAACTTAGAGCCTGGTGTGCATCCAGAGTTCAGAAATCTCTGCAGAAGTTTAAGCAAGTTAGAGAGATTAGCTTTGATCCCTTTCTCCCAGCACAGGATTATTCCACATCATACTGGTTTTGAAGTTCATGTCTAATCCAGTTTTACACGTCTCGGGGGGCTGGGCTTCTTACAACTTCTTCTGTGAAACAGTTGTGTGGCGTAGCCTCTGATTTAGAGGTACTTTACTTGATACCGAGATTGAATTTGCATTTCCATTACTGCATCCCATTTCATCCTGTGCCATATACATAATGTTGCTACTTCGTGGTATATGGCTTTCAGAGGCATATGGATCATTATTGCGCTCATGCTATTTTATATGATCACTGCATGCTGAGTCAAACTCTACATGAACTCCAGTCTTAAAAACAACCGTGCGTGACTTGCGTATAGGTCTTCAAACAGTTGAACGCAGATTAGATATTAAGAAGAAGTGTTTTGCTGTGAGGGTGGTGAGGCACCGGCACGGGTTGCCCAGAGACGTCGTGGCTGCTCCATCCCTGGAGGTGTTCAAGGTCAGGTTGGATGGGGCTTGGAGCAGCCTGATGCAGTGGGAGGTGTCCCTGCCCATGGCAAAGGGATTGGAACTGGCTGGGCTTTAAGGTCCTTTCCACCCTAAACTATGATACTATGATACTCACATACAAAAGGGCTTTTATGGTTCAGAGTGGATCATAGAGCACAAAAACAAGTGGCATGAAACATTAAATCGCCTTGCGTGCAAAAATATTGCTAATCAAGGCAAAGAGGAGAGTCACGTTACCGTTTTCCAGCAAAGTGGGAGGTTTGACTGATCGGTCCTGAAGGGGTTTTTTAGTTAACTGTGTTTAATGCATGATGAGCTTGTAATACCGTAAGTTTTCTTTCTAATAAATGTGTATTTTCAGGCTTAAAAAAAATACTCGTCTGTGATCCTTTGAAGTGCTGTTTTACAGGCATTCAGTGTTGGCAGCGTGCTTAGAACGTTTTCTCCTTACACACACCAGGCATCGTGGGAGCAGACCAGCGGAGCATTTAAGCGCGTGATCTATTTTAAGTAAGCAAGTGAAGCATTTAGAAATGGCAGCATGTTTTGCTGGACTGACAAAAGCTTGTTTGAGACCACATTAGGTGAGCACCCAGATCAGTCCCAGGGACGTTTTAGGAACTGCCTTCCAGAGTAGAAAGGACTGGATAAGTCAGAAATATGGTTTATACAACAAAAATGTCTTTTATAGGTCAAGAGTTAAAATTTCCAGTTGCTAAGGGTATCTGTATGCTAGTGGTGAGCCTGAGAGACCCCAGAGTTGAACCCTCATCTTCATTCCTGCCCTGTGTCTTTACCCTTTGCACACACCTTGTAGTACTATTTCATTTTTCTTGAAAGTGTCCAGGCAGCGCTGCAAGGAAAAAAATCCTGCAGTGTTTCTAGAAGGGAGAGAGGGCAAGCAGAACAGTGATAGAGGGTGGATATAACAGGGAACCTAAATATTGTGCTGCGTACTCTGAGATGGATTTTTTTTCCGAAACAGCTACAGGATTAATGATATCACAGTGAATTAGTGTGTGCAGAGACTTGGAAATAGATGTGTATTTCAAAATGTTTTTAGCAGGGTGAGGGATGCACTCTCGCAGCCTGGATGGCAGGGAATACTCTTGCTTTTCTGAGCTGTTTCATGGACAGTCTGTGCTATTGCCATTTTCTACACTGGCAACAGCTTATTCAGCGCAGTTGTGGGGTAAACACCAAATCCATCCCCATAGCATTTAATGAACGGCCTTACTTCCCCAGAGCTGTTCTTGGTAGAGAAATGCTGGACGGGTACCAGTGTATTCAGGGATTTCACGTCAACCGTGCAGAAAAGGTGGATTTCAAAGTGTCCTCTTCTACCAGACCATCACGTGCTCCCACCACCAAGAGAACCGTCTATAAAAAAAAACTAAGATGTTTGTAAGTAAACCAGTGCTAGAAGGTTGTGAGGCTGCCAGAGTGACTTATCTCTTCTCCCTTGGAAACAGCATTTCTGGAAGATCGTGGCGGATGCAGCTTTAGCAGGATGCTGTGTGCGCAACCCCAGCAAGCAGTCTGGTCCAAATCCTGCGGAAGGGCTTCAAGAGATCTATCGGCTGCCCTACTTAATTTAAAACGTTTGGGTTATTTTTTTGTTTTGTTTTGTTCTCATCACTATAGTAAAATTATTTTTACGACCCTTTGGGTATTACCTGCTTTTATAATCTTTCTATAATTAAATTTACAAATCCGCTTTTGAGCTGGTGATGTATAAAACCTTGCAAACAGGATCCTTTGTGCGTTAACCTATATTTATGTTACTTTTGTTCCTTCTGGCAGTAATTATCCTGGCTCTGGGCCTAGGATTAATCCATAAGATGCTGAACATGCTTGAATTCCGCCCCCCTCCCTCTTTCTCTGTGTCAAACTCTCTCATCTTAAGCAGAGCAGAGCAGGGCATTTTAAAAACCACTTCCTATGAAGCACTTTAACTATGACCCCTCTTAAATGATTCACAGGAGGAGCCATAGCAAAGGTTAATTGATCCTGTGCCATGGAGCCAGAAAGGAGAAATGATTCAGCCTCCGTCACGGAAATGCTTTGCTGTTTCTGAGCCTGATGATGCAGCTTTCACTGCATGGCCAAGAGACCATCACCCACCACTGCTCAGAGAGAGTTTGGGGTGTCGAGCTGTAAAAAGGCTGAGTGTGTTTTAAACGCAGTACAGGGGTTCCTGTGCTGGTCTGATGGGTCAGGTATGTCCATGCAGTGGGATGGTGCTGATGTACCATGGTTTTAGAGCTCTTGGGCTTGAGGCCATACTGCCCTGTTCTCCAGCACATACTGTAGGTGCTAACGTATGGTAGGTGCTAACCTCAAAAGGTTAGATCTGTGTGCAGGGTATTCCAGGGGACTGTTGTGTCTCCATACAAAACCGAGGTCTCAATGACATGATCCTACAGGTTTGAGGAAGAGTGGCTGGAAAGCTACCTGGCAGAAAAAGACCTGGAGGTGCTAGTCAACAGCTGAACATGAGCCAGCAGTGGCCCAGGTGGCTGAGAAGGCCAGCAAACTTCCCGGCTTATATCATCCACGGTGTGGCCAGCAGGAGTGGGGAAGGGATTGCTTCCCTGGACTCGGCGCTGCTGAGACTGCACCTCAAATCCTGTGTTCACTTTTGGGCCCCTCATTACAAGAAGGACATCGAGGTGCTGGAGCACATCCAGAGGAAGACAACAAAGGTTGTGAAGTGTCTGGAGAACAGATCTTAGAAGAAGCAGCTGACGGTACTGGGGTTTTTTAGCCTGACAAAGACAAGGCTGTTGGGAGACATTATTGCTTTGTTCAGCTAGGAGGTTGTAGTGAGGTGGGTGCTGGTTGCTTCTCCCAAGTAACAACTTAGAGCATGAGAGGAAATGGCCTCAAGTTACACCAGGGGAGGTTTAGATTGGATAAAAGAGAAGAATTCTCTGCTGAAAGAGTGGTGAAGCATTGGGACAGGTTGCCCAGGGAAATGGTGGAGTCTCCATCCCTGGAGGTGTTCAAAAAATCATGTAGATGTGGCATTTCAGGACAGGGTTTAGTAGGCATGGTGGTGTTGGGCTGTGATCGTCAGACTGGATGTTTTCCAACTTTAATGATTTTAGGATTCTGTAACAACCTCTGTAGAAACAGGAAGTAGTGGAGGGTATGCACCCTTTGTAAAATACCTGGCTGGAACATACACTCTTCATCTTGCTGTAGAAGATTTAAGGGATGTCAAAGTGAGGTATCGAGGTTTCCAGAAATTTGGGGGTGGCTGTTGTGTGAAAAAATGATCACAGCCCTTGGCCCTGGCAGTCCACAGACTGCAGATATCTGGGGAAGGACAGTTCTAGAACAGGTTACCCAGAAAGGTGGTTGGTGCCCAACCCTGGAAACATTCAAGGTCAGGCTGGACCAGGTTCTGAGCAACCTCATCTGGTTGAAAATGTCCTTGCTTATTGCAGGGGCTTGGACTGGATGGCCTTTAAAGGTCCCTTCCAACCCAAACCATTCTATGATTTTTTGATGTGTCCTCTTCCTCTGATGATGATGGCCACGTTATTACAGAATAAAAGAATCATTTAGGTTGGAAAAGACCTTTAAGATCATTGAGTCCAACTGTAAACCAATCAGACCTACTCTAGCCCTTTCTAACAGCACATCTTCCTTTCCTTCTGTCAGTTGACTAGGAAGGAGGAGGTATTGTGAAAGGCTTGGTGCTGTTTCTAGGCTGCTGGTGAAGCATCAGCATTTGGAGTTGTTCCTTGTGGCTGAGCTCTGTTTAGAGACTGTCCCCTGGGATGACATGCAACCATCTCCAAATGGTGATCGGAGTGGCCTCAGCAAGTTTGTAGCTTGATGTGGAGCCCCAGATCTATGCAGCATCTGACTATTTGCTGCTGTACTGGGAGAGATGCCACGTGCTATAGCGAATGCTGCCCGTTGGGAATTTTTCCTTAGAAAAGCTTTCTGGAGTCATTGATTTGAAGTGTGTCTGAGCCAAATTTAAACATGGAGCCACATAGATCTGAATTTAGCCGTGCTGGCTGGTTTCCCTAGGAGGAGGGATCGTAGGGGTGGATTTGATTGCCTCGGAAAATTAGTGTTGATTTCAGTGAAGAATATTTTATTACAGTGTTTGCATTGGCATTCTCTTCGTAGGATAATGAGTGAGAGTTTCCAGTGTTTCCTGTGCTTGTGCGTATTTAATGATTTAATCTATTCCTTCTGAATACTNTTCAAAAATTGCAATGCTGTTATCATAGAATCAGAATCATGGAGTGGTTTGGATTGGAGGGGACCTTGTCATGGGCAGGGACACCTTCTAGCCTGGCCTTGAACACCTCCGGGGATGGGGCAGCCATGACTTCTCTGGGCAACCTGGGCCCATGCCTTTCTAACCTCAGGGTGAAACGTTTCTTCCTCTAATCTATTATTTTATTATCTTCCTAATTATCTAATCTCCCCTCTTTCAGCATAAAACCATTCCTCCTTGTCCTGTCCCTGTAGTCCTTGATAAAGAGCCACACCCCAACTTTACCGGAGGCTTATTAAGCACCAGCCCCTCCAGAATGAGTCCTGCCTCCCTGTTATATTCAGAAGTGAGCATGGAGGTTCCTTTTACTCTTCTGTTTTAAGAATATAGAATAATGAGTTGACCAAGCTACTGGCCTTTAAACCATGTTTTCTCCTGTGTGGGCTCTAACACTTCACCTTAAGTACCACTTCAATCCCTTTAGGCACCAGCTCGCTACTATGAACGTTTCCCTGCCCTGAGGGTCCAAATATATGCTGCACACATGGAGCATGCACGAGCTGGGGAGGTGGTTTAATAGCACCAGGCAGTCCAATCCAGTTCAATTCGAACTCTGACTTGTAAAGATCAAGATGAGTAAGAATTCTTGCTGCAAGTCATGTGTTCGGGAGTCTCCCATATTCCTGCCAGCTGTTCTAGTGACGGATCATTTGCAGCAAAGGTGAGAGACCTCCAGGATGGGGCAGACGTGCAGCAAGCTCTTCGGCTGTGCCTGTGTTCACAGCTCAGAGCCTGAACATTCCCCTCATCTCCCTTCTCCAGCATCACTCCTGGCCATGGGAACTTTTGGATCAACAGGAAATATCTTCAGGCAGCTCCAGTAAGCGAGACTGTAGTGAAAAGGCTGCTTGGTGCTACGACAGGCATCGGCCACTCGTAATTTCAGCACTTTACCTGTTAAACCAGGCTGTCACATCTGGTGCCGGGGGGAACCAAGTGTGATCAATTAAAGGTATTTCAGGCACTCAAGGTTAGACAATTAAAACAATAATGATATGCTGGAGCTAATGAGACCAAAGCTGTGCTTTACAGGGACTAGGGCATGCATCCAGGTCTGCTTGTAGAGCTGCTGGTTAAGGCTATTGCTCCTTCTGCTATGGAGTGGGAAGAGGAATAGAGCACGTAGGGGCTGAGCATCACTTAGAGGTTATTGCATCTTTTGTGTAATGAGCAAATGATTCATGGCATCAGTGAGCTGTTGAGGAATCCTGTCTGGGATTTACAGCAGCACATTTCTGGATCGAGAGTACCAGCCACACTTTGTTCCCTCTGAGCATCTCCCCTTTACAAGAGGAGCAGAGGAGCCTGATGACCAATTGCTGTCAGATGGACTCCAGAGTCTCTCCATGGGCAGCACAAGGGCTCATTTATGGAGTTATGTTTACCAACGCTGCTTGGAAGAAGTTATTTAAACAGCAGTGGTTTGAACCATGCTCTTGACATAATTTTTCTCTAACTGCAGCCTCAGTAGCAACCTCTTCTCTGAACTGAATGACTCTCATGGTTAGTAGCGCGCTTTTAAGGTGTAATCATTTCCTTCATATGCTCCTGTGCCTTTTAGAGCTGCAAAGCCTGATTTCTACAGCAATAATCCAGTGTATACCAGACCCTATATGAGAAAGAGCATTCGTAGAAGCATATGTAGACACTGGAATTCAGACTGGATATGCTGCCTGAAATGAAGGCACATAGAGCAGAAATTGTGGTGCTGAGATCAAGGCTGTTTCCCCACTGCCTTTTAGGTATTTATTTCCTTTAAGCCACGTGTGTGGCTTGGGAGAATAAAAAAAATCTAAAATACAATAATTGTGGTAGCTTCTAGCATTGAAAAGAATTTGGTTATTTGGGAAATGTTCATGAGAAGCCACTTACCCATCCAGATGCCTGTTCCTTTTGACTCTTACAGGAAAGGGCTGATGCCTCCAAACGTGACAGCTTAAGCTGCTGTGGTCCAATGCTGTATCCTCTCTCTCTGTCAGAGGCAATGCCTCAAATCCTTGGATTTAATAGGTGGAGAGGTGGGTTTGCAAATGTGCTGCATGAGGAATCACAGCAGCAGAGGCTGGAGCATGTTGATCATTGGAAGGTGCAAGATCTTCAGAAGTTTATTTCAGTGTGTGGTTTCTGTGTTCCCCCACGGGACCTCCTGAGGTTGTGTCTCATCCAAAAACCCTGTTGCAGTTTGGTAAGAAGCTGCAAAAATGTATCATGCTACATGCTCCTTGGTGGTGTTGGCACTTGGGTCCTTGGGAACTGAGCTGGGAGTGTCTTCCTGGAGGGGACAGAAGTGACCTCACTGGGTCAGCTTGATATCTCTTGGCTTTCCTGCAGAGCAACCTGGTTAATTGATCCTGTTGGGGGTCATCTCTGCTTGATGTTCCCTCTTTCACTTGGCCAAGCTCTAGAGGTGATGCTCACTGTAAAAATTTTCTACTCCAGTCAGATTAGTCAAGCATGCAGTAGTTTTGTCAGCATTGTGTGTCCATGGGACAGTAGTGGACATTGCATGAAACTGTGATGTTTTTTTCATAAATTCAAGTCATCAGGTTGCGTTTTGTGCTAAGTGCTTCAGCTGAAGGAGCTGTAGAAGTCTTGATTGAGTTCAAGACAACTTGAAACTGAATTTTTATCAAGATCCCATGACTTGAACATTGATATCAGCTGGGACACAGTGCAGATACTTGTAGGACTCTGAAATGGGGGTTTGACCTTTTCCACATCCCAAAGCAGAGGTGTCAAATTGATAGGCTGCTTTCCCCAACTTTCTCTGCAAGCCTCAGCCCTACCAGTCAACTGAGTTTAAAAACACCTTTACATTTGACTCGAGAGTTTATTTGTGCAAAGAAGCACTTGAGCTAACAGCTCCAGGAGCTCAAGGTAGGTTCACAACAAAATCTCACTCTTCAAAAAGGTGGTGCATCTTTTCAGCTAGGCAAGTCTACTTTCACCTAATCCTTAACAGCACAGAGTACTTGGTTTAAGAGACAAGTAGGTTTTGTTCCATGATGAGTGATGAAGAGTTTACAGAAAAGAGTTTGAGATGATCATTTCGGGGGAATACTGTGGGGCCAATGGAGGGGTCAGCAGTGGTGATGGGAGCTGTTGCTCTCATGCTGGGAGTTTCTGCCTGCAGGAAGCTGATTGTGGTGTTGTGAAAGGGAAAGGTGGGACAACCCGTCTCAAGCTGAGAGAGTTGGGATTGTTCAGTATGGAGAAGAGAAGGCTCCAGGGAGACCTTATAGCAGCCTTCCAGTACTTTAAAAGGGCCTCTGGGAAAGCTGGGGAGAGGCTCTCTAGCAGGGAGTGCAGGGATAGGATGAGCGGGAACGGTTTTAAGCTGAAAGAGGGGAGATTTAATTGGCTGAAAACATATTTTGCTGTGAGGGTGATGCGGCACTGGCATTGGTTGCCCAAATAAGTCATGAATGCCCCATCCCTGGAGGTGTTCAAGGCCAGGTTGGATGGGGCTTTGAGCAACCTGATTTGCTGGAAGGTGTCCCTGCCCATGTCCAGGTGTTAAAAATGAAGGGCAGATGTTGGCCTCTGCTGCGTGAAGCTTACTCTCCTGTGGTTGTCCTCTGCTCTATGCTCTTCCTTTCTTTGCTGTAGATGAGTTGCTTTGCAGACTGCAAATGTGATTATTAAATGAACCTTCTTTTTTTAAGCATTTAAGTGTTTTGAAACCTTTTGATGTGTGAACAGTCCTATTGTGTGATTCCATGGCCACAAAAATGTGCTTTTTATTTTCAAAAGGAAAAAACTCAAACCTGGGGAGAAATTCCCAGGAGGGAAGTTTAACAGCTTTCAAAGCATTCTGCAGCACTTTTTCCTTATGTGTGGGCAGGAAGATTTCTCTCCTCTCAAAAACAGGCAGGTTTCTCTTTGTAAAATCCTTCTGGGCTTTGAGATAGCCTTCAAAACGGTGGTCCCTTCTGATAGTGTTGTGAAATTGTCTGGCCTGCATGTAGCCACCAATGCCGTGATGCAGCTTGATAAAGAAGCTTCATGTTACTTTCTTAGCTGTGATGATAGCTGGGGTCTTCCCAGTGTTCAGGTATTCCAAATATACCCTGCTCGTAGTCCACCTGGTTGTGCCCAAGAGCTGCAAAGGATATAGAGCGGATTGGGGAGCTGCTTGGCTCTACTTGAAGCTCCTCTTGCAATGTGTGCCTCAGCTTGGGGACTTCTAGAGTCAGGTCTACGCAGCCATTCTTCACCGCCTGCCTTTCCGTGTGCTGTCTTATCAAATAAATAAACAAACACAAATTCCTGGGGTGAAACTTTCATAGGCTTCTGGCATCTGGCATTCCCATGAAACCTACTGGAAAGCTGGGGAGGAGGAGTTTATCAGGGAGTGCAGGTATAGGATGAAGGGGAACCATTTAAAGCTGAAAGAGGAGAGATTTAGATGAGAGATTAAGAAGATTTTTCTTTTTTCCTGTGGGGGTGGTGAGACACTGACCCAGGTTGCCCAGAGAAGTCAAGGATACCCTGTCCCTGGAGGTGTTCAAAGCCAGATTGGATGAGGCTTTGAGCAACCTGATCCAGTGGGAGGTGTCCCTGCCCATGCAGGGGGTTGGAACTGGATAGGCTTTAAGGTCCCTTCCCACCCAAACTAGTCTATGATTCTATGATCTGAGAGAACTAACAGCGAGTACCAGCCATGGTAGCAGAAAGGAATGTTTCCTGGTGTCATCTTGTGCAGCTGCTTTGATTCACAGTCCCCATGGCTCTGGTCAGGCAGATTAAGACATGAGAGCATGTGGGACTTGGAACTGGTGAAAAAACCTGCTTGTTCTCTCGCTGCCAAGAGAAGAAACCTGACAGCTGTCCAGACTGTACGCCAATCCCAACTGTAGTGCCTGTAGTAAAACTCGAGCACTTCTTGTCTGCCGAAGAGCAGGACAAGCCACGGCAGCAGGGTTCCTCTCTGCCTGGCGGTGATGTGTTGGGATATTCAGCCTCTCAGAGGAGAGCAGTAGCAGCTCCAAAGTTCTGCTCACAGCTTGGGAACATCTCTGATTCCTTTCAGGATTATGTTAGGATTTAGTAGTCTCCAGCTGAGCTTGCAAGAGTTGACAGACTGTGCCCCTGTAAGAGCTTGCAGTTGAGTGGGAGGCGATGGGCAGACAAAACAACTTCAAATTTTGCCAGCAGCCCAATGCGTGCACATTTTTTTAAGGTTGGAGAAGTTCTGGAGCAGCTTAAAAGGTCTGGAGCTGAGGGAACTGAGATTATTTTGTCTGGAGAAGAGGAAGACATCACACTCTACAACTACCTGAAAGGCGGTTATAGTGAGGCAGGTGCTAGTCTTTTCTCCCAAGTAACAAGGAACAGGACACAAGGAAATGGCCTCAAGTTGCACCAGGGGAGGTTAGATTGGTTAATTAGGAAATATTTCTTTACTGAAAGAGTGGTGAAGCATTGGAACAGGCTGCCCAGGGACATAGTGGAGTTCACCTCCCTGGAGGCTTTCAAAAACCATGTAGATGTGTTGCTTAGGGACATGGTTTAGTGGTGGAGTTGGCAGTGTTAAGTTCATGGTTGGGCTTCATGATCTTAAAGGTCTTTTCCAACGTAAATGATTCTCTAATTCTATGTATAAACCTCCAACCATGCAGGGATAGGACTTGAGGAGTTAATTCTTAAGGGGTGGATGGGCTGGCTGTTCCAGATGCTTCTTCCTTTCCAGCAGCAATTATGAAAAGCTGAAAGAGACTGTCATGTGTAATTTCCAGCACTGAATCCATGTAGGAGGGCTTGGAGACACAAGGAGCTGCCCAGGAAAGTGGTGGAGTCACCATTGCTGAAAGTGTTCAGAAACTTTGTAGTTTGTAGACATGGTAATTCATGAAATGGTTTACTAGGTACAGTGGTGTTGGGCTGACATTTGGACTCGGGCTGGGCATTATATGGTTGGACTGGATGATCCAGTGGGTCTTTTCCAACCTGGTGATTCTATGATTATGCTTTACTGCACTTAAAGTTCCTGCCAGGTTAGTTCGTGGGCATGAATATCTTTTTTCCATGTTGCTGAGAGAGTTAGTTTTGCATAGAGGAGAAGATACTTCACTGCGTTCCAGGATGCATGGAACTAGCATTCAGCTATCCAATAACCTTCTGCTAAGTTTTTAGGGACAGGATCTGTTGCCTATTAGATGTTTCTGTTCTGTCTGGCACAGCAGGGCAGTCTGGTTGTTATTTTTATAGCAATGTTAAATAACTAATTAACTAAATAACTGCAAGTTTTTGGACATAGGAGGGAAAGGGCAGGCAGTTGGCCCTCTGAAGTGTGACTCGGTGGATTATCTGTGTTCAGGGTCGTATAATACAGGAGATGTGGAGCTCTGCGACCTTATCCACCCTTGTCACTGCCTCTCTCTGGTGTCTTGGTGTTGGACTTTTTCAGTGACAAATATCTTCGCTGGAAACATTCGCATTTGGCTTAGATGAATCCTACCCAACAGCTGTGATAGCAACTTCTGCCTGTGCTCACAGGAGGGATTGTAATGGTTTAATGCTTTACCATATGAGCCTCTTCATGAGGCTTATCGGTTGCAGTATCTCCTAGACGAAGGTCCTGCCTGGAGACATAGGAAGAGACTGTTCTGAACTTGCAGAACTGGGCATCTGAGTGTGAAAGGTGACACATTTGGGCACCACTTTCAAAGTAGACTCCAGAATAGCTTTGGGGACCCAAACCAAAGTTCACATCAAAGGCGTGATGGCCCAAGCATGGAGATGGTTTTGTGTGATGTATTTGGATGGGTGGCTTGCTCATGGCAATTCCCTGGCATCAGCAAAGTTGCTTCTCGAGGCTTGTCCTGACCTGTCTTCTTTTGCTTCCTTACTTATGCAGTACTCACTGCTGTGGTGTTAGGCGTTCTTCCTCACATAAAATAAACTGCAAGGATATGTTGTCCTTTTTCTTATTAAAGTATTTATTTCAAATGGATATGATCCCTGAAATTTAAGCTCGACCTCAACATCACTTCTGTAGTTTAAAATACAACAAGTATTTGTTGACTCTGGTGGTGGTTTGTGCTGCCCATTTCAATGCTCAGAGGCTGTGGAGTCGCAAAGCACAGAGGTAGATATTGGGCAGCCACTGCCCTGCAGCCTAAAGAATCTGTCATCTTGCTTTACTTAAAACCTACAGTCCTGAATTCAATCAGGTGCAATCCTAGAAGAAAACAGCATTGTTCCACCTCCACTAGTGAACACACCTATACACGCATTTCGTAGAATCATAGAGTGGTTTGGGTGTGAAGAGTCTCAAAGCCCATCCAGTTCCAACCCCCTGCCACAGGCAGAGACACCTCCCACTGGATCAGGTTGCTCAAAGCCTCATCCAGCCTGGCCTGGAACACCTCCAGGGATGGGGCAGCCACAACTTTTCTGGGCAACCTGTGCCAAAGCCTTACCACCCTCACAGGAAAATAATTTCTTCCTAATATCTAATCTAACATAGTCTAATCTAAAATCTTTTTTCCCTAAGATCTCATCTCAATCTCCCCTCTTTCAGCTTCAAACCATTCCCCTTCATCCTATCCCTTCACTCCATGATAAAGAGCCTCTCCCCAAAGTGACTTATTTAGCAGAATGTGACTTGCAGAGAGCTAATCATCCCATTCTGAGGCAGGTGTCCCAGGCCCCTTCCAACCACCAACCTTCTTGCTCTCCTGTTCTACTTAACAGCTTCTCTCAAAATGAAAATAACAAAGCCTTTGGGCTCTCACAAGCTGTCATAGTTCCCCAACCTGTGCAGCATTTGAGAATGGATGTCCAGAAGCTCTTGAAGTGCTGGCTTTGTACTGGCTGCTGTTCTGTTTCTGCTGTGAGCTGTCCTGTCACACAGGCTTGGGAAACAAAGCAAGGACAGCCAGGTGATGGAATGGCTCAAAAGCCTCTTTTGTTTGCCTTTTGCCCTTGAAAGGCAAAATGATGTCATGGAGGAAAGGTGAAGGCATGAGAAAGCTCCTTGTGACATTGACATCTCAGTTTAGGAACTAATTGCATAACCAGCCTTGCCACATTACCAGATCCTGAGTCTTGGCAGTGCTGTATCAAAAAGGAGGATGTGAATAGTCGAGAGCATCATTCAAAGGTTTTTCAGCTCTACTCTGTGGTGTTGCTGCTTCTGCATCACGGTGCATCTCCATCGTGTGGCATCCAGCACAGAGTTCACAGCACGTGCAGATTTTGCACCTCAGATCCCGTGCTCAGTTTTGGGCCCTTCAGTACAAGAAAGATATTGACCTGCTGGAGGGTGGCCAGAGGTCAATGAACCTGGTGAACCGTCTGGAGAACAAGTCTTATGAGGAGCAGCTGAGGGAGCTGGGATTGTTTAGCCTGAAGATGAGGAGGCTTAGGGGAGACCTTATTGCTCCCTGCAGCTACCTGAAAGGAGGTTGGAGTGAGATGGATGTTGGTCTCTTCTCCTTAGTGATAAGATGAGAGGAAAAGGCCTCAAGTTGCACCAGGGGAGGTTTAGATCGGATATTAGGAAAAATTTCTTTACTGAAAGAGTTGTGAAGCATTGGAGCAGGCTGCTCAGAAAAGTGATAGAGTCCCCATCCCTGGAGGTGTTAAAAAATCATGTAGATGTGGCATTTCAGGGCATGTTTTAGGAGGCACAGTGGTGTTGGGCTTGACAGTTGCACTGGATTATCTTAGAGGTCTTTTTCAACCTTAATGATTCTATGATTCTGTGAATTAAAATGACTTGAAAAATCAGGAGATCTGCACAAGGAGTCTTGGGGCAAGTCTTGGGGGCAGGTCAGCAGGGAGGTGGTTAGCATACAGGCCTAATCAAAGAGCAGATTCTAATAAGATGATGTGTTTTCTGAACTGCTGATAGCAACGGGGATGCCACCACAAATGAAGAAATACATCATGCGTTTTAAACTTCCTATACAAGAATTTCTTCAGGGAGGATAATGACAGCACAAGCTCAATGACTACAAGGAGTACTCTGAGGCAAATGAACTCCTGTGGAAAACAGAGAACAAGGAAAGAAAAAGAAGGAGGAAGAAAGCAGCTGAGCTGAAGCAGAACTGAGTCCTGGAAATACTCCAGGCTTTGGAAATCAGTAGGTTTCTCGTTCTTGATGGATCCCTCATGGAGCTTAACAAAGACTGAAATATAAAGATACGTTAATACCTTTTCTTTGCGTGTTGTTTGCCTCTGTTATGGACTACAGGACTTTACCCTCAAGCCTAAAAATAGGGATAATTAGTGTGATCCTAAACCAAGGGAACATGCCAGCTCACTGCACAGATTATAAGCTTGTCTTCTCAACACCTGCAGGTCGTGGGGTGACATGCAAAGTGGATATTTTTTGAATGCTGCACCCCTGATCATATATGATAAAGTAACCGTGGGTGATGTCAGTGAGGGATGGATAGCCCAGTTTGGAAACCCATCAGCCTTCATGAGAGACACTCTGGGGATGGATTTCAGGAAGCTGAGACCTCCCCTGGAGGTCAGCCCATAACTGTGCTGCTGTGGAAGATGGCCATTCACAAGGAAAAGAGGTGACTTTCCTATCAGGGTATGTTAAATTGTCTACTGCTGTCTTCTCGCCACAGATGCAACTCAAGCACTGCACTCAAGCTGAAATTCCCTCTTATTTTTGAAATGAAAGCTATCAGCATGCTTTTTGCAAGAGGTATCCAGCCTTGAGGAGCACCTCCACATTAGTGTGCAAGAGGACATCTCCAACAGTGTCCTCGCAGTAGGGGTGGCCTTTGTTGCCTCCTGAAAGCCATTGAGATAGTCTTGAATCGTTTGTTCAGACGTTTCCCTGTGATTTCAAGATTATTTTTTTTCTCTTTAATCAGTGTCAGTGGGATCAGAACAAGGACTTTGTGATGTAGAAACAACTGTTTGCAGAAAACCCTCATCAAGGAAGAGTAAACTCTGCAGGTTCCTACTCTTCACCAGTGCCTGGCTTTAGATACTATCCAGGATGTGTTGAGATCTATCATACAATCCTGAAGACAATATACCATCTTACCGTGCCTATAGTAGCACTGCCATCCCAAAGAAATCCTAGGCACAACCAGACTGCTTGTTTTGATTCCTACTGGGCCCAGGGACCATTCCCAACAGGCAGTTTGGATGTCACTGCCCTGTTCTGGATGCCAGGATTGTTTAATAGCAGAGTCATACAGCACAGGCAGTAGAAAGGTTCCAGGCTTTAGTTTCCTCCTGATGCTGCAACCATCTTTACTCATTGGCAGCAAGAAGAGTAAGAAATAAAACCATTTAGTGAAGAGTCCAGACTGAGGTGTTTAAGGCCAGGTTGGATGGGGCTTTGAGCACCCTGATAGAGTGGAAGATGCCCCTGCCCATTGCAGAGGGTGTAGAACTGGATGGGCTTTGAAGTCCCTTCCAGCCCAACTCATTCTATGATTCTGTGGGAGAGCTCGGGTCGGTAATGGCTCTTAGATTCATCCAACACCCACGTCCTGGCAGGGGAAGCTGGTTTGAGAACACAAAATGGGCAACGGAAGAACTGGGGACAGCAAAGAGGGTACTGGTCTATGCCCAGAGCATTTTATGACTGGAATGCAGATCAGCAGTGACCCTAACCAACCATGAGGGTAGAGATTTAAAGCTGTTCTGGGCAGAGCCTGGATGCATAGCATAACTGCGTCTTCATTAGGTCTGGTAGATGCTGCTGAAAAATTAATAATGCACTTAACGGTTCTTAGTTAAGGAGTCTGCTCTGGGCAGTGAGTGAATGTCCCTGTTGACAGGGCCCGAAAACCTGGAGAGCTAAGTGTCGGTTACTATTTATTCCCTTTTATTTAGCATCTATATTTAATGCTTTGCCTCTTTCAATGGCTTTGTGGATATGAACGAATTAATTGAAAAGTTACTGCAGTGCACATAACAAGTAGAGCCCTGCTAATTACTTGGGGTGGGATCTTCATGTAGCTCAGTTCAACAGGCTACTTCAAGTGTTCGTGTTTACTTTCTGCCTTTCACTCCAAGTACTGCTTTCAGCTCCACTTTGCTGATGTGGGAAATCCAAAATTCAGCAAAACTGCCTTCCAAAGGATTTTTCTTAGAAAGGAAAAACAGAACCTCTGTGCTCTAGAAAGAGGACTGACATGGATGCATTTAATTTCTTGATTTAAAATGAGTTAAATTTGTCCCTTTTTCTTCCTTTCTCTTTTTTTGAAGACTGATCAGATAGCATTAGAAATATACCTGGCTGGGAATGTATCTGTTAATTAATTACGTTACAGCAAATGAGACCATTTCAATAAATCCTCCATGCACATTTTAGATCTTAATCAAGTGGTAACCTGTTCAACAGGGTATTGCAGTGAGCTGGATAATTTGCCCCCTGTTGGAATAAAGTGTATTCCATAGAAGTGGTGAATGAACTAGGAGTTGGAGGCTATTCTCTTGTTTCAGTTGCAGTGAGGTGTGTTTATCTTTTGCGTCTTAACCCAAGCGTGTCTTCCTCTGCCTGATTGTTCTTTAGTATTAGTGGGAACTTGANAAGACTGATCAGATAGCATTAGAAATATACCTGGCTGGGAATGTAGCTCTAATTAATTACGTTACAGCAAATGAGACCATTTCAATAAATCCTCCATGCACATTTTAGATCTTAATCAAGTGGTAACCTGTTCAACAGGGTATTGCAGTGAGCTGGGTAATTTCCCCCCTGTTGGAATAAGGTGTATTCCATAGAAGTGGTGAATGAACTAGAAGTTGGAGGCTATTCTCTTGTTTCAGTTGCTGTGAGGTGTGTTTATCTTCTGCATCTTAAACCAAGTGTGTCTTCCTCTGCCTAATCTTTCTGTAGTATTAATGGGAACTTGGTGGAGCAGGGAAAGAATGCAGGGGGAAATCAGGTTGCTTTTGGTGGGTTATCTTGAATTTGTGGCCAGTAGCACCCTCCAGTCATACACAAATTGATGGGATTCAAAAGTTTGCTTTCTCCATCATTGTAGCTTCAATTTGCAACCTGCTTCTGCACTGGTCACCTGTGAGTAATATAGTGGGTTAGCCCTTGAAACAAATGGAGCTGCTCGGAATAATCCATATCTCTTATCTCTCTGAATTGACACCTCCAACTTTCCAAGTGACTTTGATGGGAAACCCTGCAGCATCTCCCCAAGGANAAAGTTTGCTTTCTCCATCATTGTAGCTTCAATTTGCAACCTGCTTCTGCACTGGTCACCTGTGAGGAATATAGTGGGTTAGCCCTTGAAACAAATGGAGCTGCTCGGAATAATCCATATCTCTTATCTCTCTGAATTGACACCTCCAACTTTCCAAGTGACTTTGATGGGAAACCCTGCAGCATCTCCCCAAGGAGTCTTTGAAGACAGAATCACAGAATAGTTTAGGTTGGAAAGGACTTTTAAGATCATTGAGCCCAACCCTTAACCTCACACTGCCAAATCCACCTCTAAACCATATCCCTAAGCACCGTATCTTCACATCTTTTAAATACTTCCATGGATGGTGACTCCACCACTTCCCTGGGCAGCCTGTTCCAATGCCTGACAACCCTTCTGGTGAAATAATATTTCCTAATATCTAGCCTAAACCTCCTCTGGAACAACTTGAGGCCAGACAAAATGCTGAGAACAGCCCTGAACGCCTCCCTGCTTTGTAACTCAGTAGATGATCCATACTCAGCACAGAGCAGTTTGAAGACAGCATTGTATAAGATGGCATTGGTGATGTAGTCTTCAATCCTCTAATCTCTCCTAATACTGTTGTGTTTCCTGCAGCCCTTTAGTTTCACACAATATGTTACCTCCAACTCCATGTAGCAGTAGAAATAGGATTGAGATGCATGCTAGCAAAAATGAGCCCAAAACCACAGAAGTAGCCAAAATAAGACATAAAAGGAAGTGTGGAAAAGGTAAAAATGACCCAAATCCTAGTAAGTGTTAGCAGTTGGAATTGAGTGGGTGGGAGTGTTGGTTGGTTGGTTGCAATTTGCCAAGAGGGGAGAGCAGTTCTCCATGAAGGGCTGCGGAGTGGCTATTCATTATTCCTTATATCCACTGGCTTTGCCCCTGCTTAGCTGAAAAGGCAACTTTCCATGACCTTTCTATATAGTCACAGGTTCAATATGCCACTCCTGCTCATTTGTGAACCTACTTACAAGGTAAAGATGCTGTAAATCTTGTCTAATAATATAGACATCTGTACTTTTGCTGCTTTGCAGACAGAGCCAGCCAGTGCGCTGCCTAACTTGGGCTGTGTTTTCTGGGTGTTTGCTCTCTGAAGCCCTGTA
>WAAB01017258.1:500-36501 GCA_013389865.1 Piaya cayana | reverse complement strand
GTTCAACAGGCTACTTCAAGTGTTCGTGTTTACTTTCTGCCTTTCACTCCAAGTACTGCTTTCAGCTCCACTTTGCTGATGTGGGAAATCCAAAATTCAGCAAAACTGCCTTCCAAAGGATTTTTCTTAGAAAGGAAAAACAGAACCTCTGTGCTCTAGAAAGAGGACTGACATGGATGCATTTAATTTCTTGATTTAAAATGAGTTAAATTTGTCCCTTTTTCTTCCTTTCTCTTTTTTTGAAGACTGATCAGATAGCATTAGAAATATACCTGGCTGGGAATGTAGCTCTAATTAATTACGTTACAGCAAATGAGACCATTTCAATAAATCCTCCATGCACATTTTAGATCTTAATCAAGTGGTAACCTGTTCAACAGGGTATTGCAGTGAGCTGGGTAATTTCCCCCCTGTTGGAATAAGGTGTATTCCATAGAAGTGGTGAATGAACTAGAAGTTGGAGGCTATTCTCTTGTTTCAGTTGCTGTGAGGTGTGTTTATCTTCTGCATCTTAAACCAAGTGTGTCTTCCTCTGCCTAATCTTTCTGTAGTATTAATGGGAACTTGGTGGAGCAGGGAAAGAATGCAGGGGGAAGTCAGGTTGCTTTTGGTGGGTTATCTTGAATTTGTGGCCAGTAGCACCCTCCAGTCATACACAAATTGATGGGATTCAAAAGTTTGCTTTCTCCATCATTGTAGCTTCAATTTGCAACCTGCTTCTGCACTGGTCACCTGTGAGGAATATAGTGGGTTAGCCCTTGAAACAAATGGAGCTGCTCGGAATAATCCATATCTCTTATCTCTCTGAATTGACACCTCCAACTTTCCAAGTGACTTTGATGGGAAACCCTGCAGCATCTCCCCAAGGAGTCTTTGAAGACAGAATCACAGAGTAGTTTAGGTTGGAAAGGACTTTTAAGATCATTGAGCCCAACCCTTAACCTCACACTGCCAAATCCACCTCTAAACCATATCCCTAAGCACCGTATCTTCACATCTTTTAAATACTTCCATGGATGGTGACTCCACCACTTCCCTGGGCAGCCTGTTCCAATGCCTGACAACCCTTCTGGTGAAATAATATTTCCTAATATCTAGCCTAAACCTCCTCTGGAACAACTTGAGGCCAGACAAAATGCTGAGAACAGCCCTGAACGCCTCCCTGCTTTGTAACTCAGTAGATGATCCATACTCAGCACAGAGCAGTTTGAAGACAGCATTGTATAAGATGGCATTGGTGATGTAGTCTTCAATCCTCTAATCTCTCCTAATACTGTTGTGTTTCCTGCAGCCCTTTAGTTTCACACAATATGTTACCTCCAACTCCATGTAGCAGTAGAAATAGGATTGAGATGCATGCTAGCAAAAATGAGCCCAAAACCACAGAAGCAGCCAAAATAAGACATAAAAGGAAGTGTGGAAAAAGTAAAAATGACCCAAATCCTAGTAAGTGTTAGCAGTTGGAATTGAGTGGGTGGGAGTGTTGGTTGGTTGGTTGCAATTTGCCAAGAGGGGAGAGCAGTTCTCCATGAAGGGCTGCGGAGTGGCTATTCATTATTCCTTATATCCACTGGCTTTGCCCCTGCTTAGCTGAAAAGGCAACTTTCCATGACCTTTCTATATAGTCACAGGTTCAATATGCCACTCCTGCTCATTTGTGAACCTACTTACAAGGTAAAGATGCTGTAAATCTTGTCTAATAATATAGACATCTGTACTTTTGCTGCTTTGCAGACAGAGCCAGCCAGTGCGCTGCCTAACTTGGACTGTGTTTTCTGGGTGTTTGCTCTCTGAAGCCCTGTACCGACCCCTTGGATGCTGCTTTCATGGCTCTCCTGGTTCTCCCGTCCCCTCAGAGACACTGCCTCAGCCTGCTGC
This sequence comes from Piaya cayana, assembly GCA_013389865.1. Lineage (NCBI taxonomy): Eukaryota > Metazoa > Chordata > Aves > Cuculiformes > Coccyzidae > Piaya > Piaya cayana. Next base: position 34,623 of record WAAB01017258.1, on the reverse strand, counting down.
CTCCAGTAGGAAGCTGAAGCTTTGCAGCCTTCGGGGAACGCTGTGGCATTGGGTTCATCTCTGGCATCACTGAGGCATTTCGACATGCCCATTACAGAGGCCGGGGAGATGCTCTGCTGGAGGGAAATGTGGCCAGGACACATCAGCTGCTACACAGCCGCTGCTTTATCCGACATCAAGCTTGGATAATCCCCTGTGCCTTTAAACGTGATGCACATCAAAGCCGAACAGTGCAGAGGAATTCCCCGTTCCCTCTCCTGCCTCCCAGCCCTCTCTCCCTCCTTTTTTGTTTAAATTTTAGGAACTGGAGAGTGGATTGTGGCTGACACAGATTTGTAACCGTCTCCATGGCTACGGAGATGGGCAAGTTGTATGTGGAGCGTGTTCATTGTTAAGTTTCTAATTTCAGCGAGGTCGCTGGATGGTTTTTCTCCTTTTTTTACCGCAGCTCTGAGATACCCTGGAGAGGGATGAGAGCTGTCAGTGCCCCTGCCTCCCCTTGCTTCACCAGGCATGCTCTCCTGCTACATCCCTGCTATCCTCAGAGCAAAAGCAGTGGGAACCAGCCTCCAGTTTTTTTAAGCTTCAGTGTTTTTTCCCCCAATCTGCCCATTCCTCTAGGTATTCGGCTCACGTCTGCCTCGGCGATTCCCACCGCTTCTTGAATTTCCTTGGTGCTTTCTGAGGTCTCATCTCCCCTCCCTTCTGCTGCCTCTTCTTGCTCACAGCCTTGCAAGCAGAGATCTCCCTGGGCACCGACCATCGGTGCTCCACCTCAGCGCTCAGCCAGTGTGATGCTGTAAAAAGGTTAAGGTGCAAAAGGTGTTGCTGGCCACTTGCATGTGCACATTATAAAGACACCACATATAAATTTGTGCTGACATATTATGGCTGAGGAGAAGGGGTGCAGCCTTACCCATGTCTTGCATGGAGGAGAGGTGGGACACAGCCACCAATTTTATGTAGTTTGCAGTGTCACTGGTGTTCAAAAAGTTTTTGACCTTGAATCATGGAATGGTTTGGGTTGGAAGGGACATTAAAGATTATCTGATTCCAACCTCCCTGCCATAGTCAGGGGCACCTTCCACTGGATCATGTTACTCAAAGCCTCCTCCAACCTGGCCTGGAACACCTCCAGGGATGCGGAATTCAGAACTTCTCTGGGCAACCTAGGCCAGTGCCTCACCATTCTCACAGGAAAAAAAATATTCTTAACATCTAACTCTCACCTCTTTCAGCTTAAACCTTCCAGTCTGAAATTTTCTCATCTCAAGAAAAAACACACCTGCATGCAGGTTTGGGAAATTTTAAGATTTTTTTATTTAAAATAGGGTGGAATTTTGTGTTCCAAAATTATAATTAATGTTGCTTACCTCCTCAAGTCATCCTCTGATGGGTTGGAGTATCCCTTGTGCAGATGTTCTGGTGCTCAAGTGACCTTGTTTGTGTTTCCCCATGACTGTGGGATCTGCCACCCTCTTCCCAGAAGAGATGCAGAAATTTTAATGCACAAACTTGGCCACATCTGCACAGCAAAGTGCTAGGCCTAGGTCTCCTTGATGATTGACAGGACAAGAGGGAATGGCCTCAAGCTCTGCCAGGGAAGATTTAGGCTGGACATTAGGAAAAAAATATTCATGGAAAGGGTCATTTGGCACTGGAACAGGTCGCCCAGGGGTGTGGTTGAGTCACCTTCCCTGGAGGTGTTTAAGGGACAGGTAGATGAGGTGCTGAGGGACATGATTTAGTGATTGATAGGAATGGTTGGACTCGATGATCCAGTGGGTCTCTTCCAACCTCATGATTCTATGATTCTGTGATTAAGTAGTAGCCATGATGTGCTGTAGTCATCATCTTGGTGGTCTTTTCTGTTCCGTGTGTGGAATAAGGTGAGAGCTGTCTTGTAATCTGCCAGAGTGAAGGTCTGAGTGAAGCTGAAGCACTGTTTTACATCTCCTATGGGTCACGAAAGTGTCTGGGCTAGTGGTGGAAGACTGTTCTGGATGAGGGAAGGCAACCTGCTGTGATTTGTCAATGCAATCTGTTTGAAATGGTCACTGCCTGGGAATTGTTTGGGTCCATGTGGGTTTCCATGAGCTAAAACTGTGTCACAAACTCTGTTAACCATCAGTGATGGCAGTCGGTTTCCCGGAGGTGAAGCCTGTGCCTTGGCCCTGTTTTGACTGGCTGTAGGGGCACTTACACAGTCAAGACCTTGAGATAGCCGATGGCAGAGCAGGGTGTCAGGATGCTGGCCGCAATTTGAAGGGCAACCACAGAGAAGGGCATCGAAGTTGGTGAAAGGTCAGCCCAAGACCACTGTACCTACTAAGCCATGTCCTGAAGTGCCACATCTACACATCTTTTTAACACCTCCAATGATGGAGACTCCACTACTTCTCTGGACCACCTGTTCCAATGTTTCACCACTCTTTCAGTAAAGAATGTTTCCCTAATATCCAACCTTAACCTCCCTGGTGCAACTTGAGGCTGTTTTCTCTCATTCTATCACTTGTTACTCTGGAGAAGAGACCAAAACCCACCTTGCTACATCCTCCTTTCAGGCAATTGTAGACTGTGATGAGATCTCCCCTCAGCCCCCTTTTCTCCAGATTAAACAACCCCATTTCCCTCATCCGCTCCTCATAAGACTCGCACTGGTACATTTGAACTTCAGTGCCCTGTGCTACCTTTAAATGTCCTACATCAATGGGCCAGTTAGTAGGCTGGCTGCAAACCCCATGGGTGTGCTAATTGAATTAAACTCCTTCATATAAAGCATTGGACTCTTAAGGTCAAGTGCAATGAAACACACAGCCATAATTGAAGTATGTGTTCACTCATGTGCATGCTGCAAGAAAGGCTTGTCTGATTGATGTACCTACTGATGCGCTCTTTGAGAAAGGATCTGCCTGACATTTCCAGAGAAGGGCAATGAAACTGGTGAAGGGGCTGGAGAACAAGCCTTGTGAGAGACGGCTGAGGGAACTGGGGTTGTTTAGCCTGGAGAAAAGGTGGTTGAGGGGACACGTTATTGCTCAATAGAACTTCTTAAAGGAGGTTGTAGTGAAGTGGGTGTTGGTGTCTTCTCCCAAATAACAAGTGATAGGATGAGAGAAAATGGCCTCAAGTTGCACCGGAGAGGTTCAGGTTAGATACCAGGAGAAATTTCTTTATTGGCAGAGTTCTCAGGCACTAAAATAGGCTGCCCTGGGAAGTGGTTGAGTCACCATCTCTGGAGGTATTTAAGAGGCAGGTAGACCGGGTGCTTAGGGATCTGGCTTAGTAGTAGACAGGAACAGTTGGACTCGATGATCTCAAAGATATTTCCCAACCAAATGATTCTATGATTCTGTGATTCTATGATGTCAGGCTCAGCGGGTTTGAATGGGAATGTCATGGTTCCTGCATACTGAAACAAGTTTGCTTTACTTGACCCATTCTCTCTCCATGGAAAAGATATCTTATTCTTCCTTCTCAAATGTGCTTGAAAACCAAATGTAATTTTTTTCTCACTAGTAGTATTTAAGAGATGAGCCAGTCCAAACACTGAAGCCCAAAATCCCCTTAGCAGTGTGTGGAGGAGTGGGGTTTGGGTAGACCAGACTGCACTGATCTGCTCCTATTTACCTAGGGAAGCAATTTATCCTTCCTTTTTCAGTACACGACCATTTTCCATCACGTCTTCCCCTTTGAAACAGGCAGTGAGTGGTTCCCAGGGCTTTTCTTAGGTGAAGGAGGAGTTGACTAGAGGAGAAATTAAGTCATATCAGAGGAGCAAGCAAGAAAGCCCCTCACTGGAAACTGCTGTTCTAGTTGGGGCTTTGCAGGAAATCAAGGTCTTTGGGTAGATTTACCAGAGCTGTAACACTGGCATGTTCCAGTATATTGTGATTCCTCCTGGTTTTGGAGAACAAACCATCATGTTTCTGAATATGCAAGGTGCAAAGGCACAGCCGGCAGGAGGATGCATGGGAGGAGGCAGCTCCCCTTTGCCAGCCAGGGGTAGGGACTGTGGATGGGACAGAAAGCTGAGGAGCTGAACATCTTATTGAAGGTCTGTGTGTACACCCTGATGCTTGAATGAATGCAGAATGCAAATGCTTCCTCGAGTGAGCATGTGAAAAAAAAAATTCACAGAAAACATCATTGGTCACTGGCAGAGGCTGCCCAGGAAGGTGGTTGAGTCACCTTCCCTGGAGGGGTTTAAGGGACAGATGGATGAGGCGCTGAGGGACATGGTTTAGTGATTGACGGGAACGGTTGTACTCGATGATCCGGTGGGTCTCGTCCAACCTGGTGGTTCTATGATTCTATGATTTTATGTTTGGAACTGGCATCACTGCCTCGGTACTGGTGTCCTTGCTAAGAACAGAAGGGTTCTCCATTGAAGTGCTGTGTAGAAGACTGATGAGGAAGCCAAACAACTGGTAGAAGAAATGAACATCTCTCTCTACATGAGTCAGAGTGATGGTGTCGTGCTGCACCAGGACATAGATTTGGTTTGTATCAATATACCTCCGATACTAACTTGGCAAATTGCTGTGAAGACTCTGGGAACAGGGAAGAACTTGAGGTATGAGAAAGCTGCTGCAACTGTGGATGCTTTCAGGATGATCACAGCTGCCAGGTATTATACCAAGCTGCTGAGCATCTTTGGCAATGATGTTCTCCATTTCTTCGTGAAGAATGAAGTGGATCTGATTACAGGAGAAGGAACGATGATACCTTAAGAGTCTTCTTCACAGACATGGGAATGGACCCCTCATAGTAAGTGCAGGAATGCCGTGGGCATCTACAGAAAAGCTGGGTGGCTGCCGCAGGGGTCTAGCAAGGGAAAGGGCTCTTTCTGCTCCTGGAGAGTGAGAAGGGATTGCTTAACCACTGCAAGAAAAGCAGAAAAAATGTCAGACTCTGGGCCTGGGTTCACAGCAGGAGCTCTGGAAATGGCAGATCATAGTGGATAAATGGAGATCACTGCACAGCTTGGAGCGGAGTCTGAACAAAACCTGACTTTCAGCTGGCAGAAAGCCAGAGATCTTGTCCATTTGCTGCCAGAGTTTGTCCTTTTCCTGCTACTCGTAGGCTACAAAAAGGTCATATTATAAGGACAAATCCAGTCCCCCATCTTACAGAAGGACTGTTATTACTGTGAAGCGAAAATAATAAAATCAAATAATGCCAGCCCTTGCGGTAGTCCCTCTGCACAGAGAGCTCTAGAGGCTTTGCTGTCTCCCTAGGAAAGAAATTACAGTCTGGGGGTTAACTTTTCTTCTTTAGCAATTTTTCAGAGTTGATTTTGGCTTTGGTGGGGAATATCTGTTCAGACTTTTTGTTTGCTTGCTGGCATTTTAATAAAAATGTTACATTTCATGTCTATAGTACTTAAAAATAACCGTGAGGGAAGGCAAGGGGATAGGTTTTCATCAAGTATCTCATTTTCCTAAAAATCCTTGCTTGGAAAATGTATTTTTTCTGAGAAAGTCTGCATGCTGCCGGATCTAAGGATGAACGCTCCTGCTTCACCAGGAGAGAGAAGTGGAAACAAAAAAGCTTTGCACAAATTGAGACTCCCACAGAACAAAGAAGAGAAGGCTACGGCCCTACTCCACTGTGGAGGCACCAGCACATTCACCATCCCAGGACAACTACTGAAATGGGGCACTTCCCAGTGAGACTGGTGCTGTTCTTTTTGCTCCTTGGGCAATTTTTGCGGATATTGTCATCATCACTATGTTGTGCTGCAAAAAATATTTGTATTATAAGCTAAAAAGGATGTGCTGGCTGGAGAAGGAGGATCCTCACACAAAGGCCTGATCTGTCATCCAGAGGGACCTGCACAGGCTTGAGGGATGAGCCTGTGTGAACCTCAAAAAATTAAACAAGGTCAAGTGCAAGGTCCTGCACATGGGTTGGGACAATCCCAAGCACAATTAGAGACTGGGCGGAGAATGGATTGAGAGCAGCTCTGAAGAGAAGGAGTGTTGGTGAACAAGAAGCTCAGCATGAGCTGGTAATGTGTGCCTGCTGCCCAGAAAACCAACCATATCCTGGGCTGCATCAAAAGAAGTGTAATCAGCAGGGCGAAGGAGGTGATTCTCCCCAACTACTCTGCTCTGGTAAGACCTCATCTGGAGTCCTGCATTCATGTCTGGAGTCCTCAGTGCAGAAAGGATATGGAGCAGGTAGAGTGAGGCCAGAGGATGCCATGAAGATGATCAGAAGGCTGGAGCACCTCCCGTACAAGGACAGGCTGGAAGTTATTCAGCCTAGAGAAGACAAGGCTGTGGGGAGACCTGATAGCAGCCTTGCAGTACAGGAAGGAGGCCTACAGGAAAGCTGAGGATGGGCTCTTTCTTCATCAGGGAGTGCAGGGATAGGAAGATGTGGAATAGTTTTAAGCTGAAAGAGCGCAGATTTAGATTAGATAATAGTAAGATATGTTTCACTGTGAGGGTGGTGAGGCACTGCCACAGGTCTCCCAGAGAAGTCATCGCTGCCCCTTTCCTGGAGGTGTTCCAGGCCAGGTTGGATCAGGGTTTGAGCAACCTGATCCAGTGGAAAGTATCTCCCCCCATGGCAGGGGGGTTGCAACTGAGTGATCTTTTATTTCCCTTCCAACCCAAACTATTCTATCATTCTATTGCAAACTCACATTAATGCAATTATTCCTATTAGCCCCTCAGGCCTTTCATTGGTCTGCAGACCTGACCGTGGAGCTGCCGTAACATGGATATAGAGAGAGGAGTAGAGGGCCATCAGGTAAGCCTGGCTTGCCCTGAGGAGGAATGAATGGAGCCGGTCAACTTGTCAGTCTTTATGGACCCACATCTGTGGATTCACTGCCATAACTCCTGCCAAGATGCAGAGGCTGGTGTTAGAAATGGTGTGAGAAAGAAAAAAACCCAAGTGTGAACACAGGGTAGAAAAGTTAGCATGGAAGTGGAAGAGGAAGGAGGGATCGGAAGTAGGAGTGATCCTAGTAGAGATCAGCTTGATCCTATCGTGTCTTTGAGACTATGATGGACCGTATTTGTTGTGTCTCCAGTACATCACAGGTGAGTCCAGGCTGGGTTGGGGCAGAGTTCAGGCGCAGAGTCCAGAAGACAGGACAAGGTCAGATGGAGTTCCCAGATCATCACAAATACATCAGTTGGAGGGATAGTGGAAGGGATTTGGGGTGTCAGCTGGAAGCAGCCTGAGTTTCCCCGTGGGTTTGAAGCCACAAGCAAGGAGATTGCTGTACTGGGAGCCAGGATCTCCCTTTGCTGGGTTTTTGCAAGAACACCTGGGATCAGCTGAACCCAAGTCTTCGACTTGGTGCTTCCCTTGCTCCAGACCCAGTGTGCAGGCACTGGCTGTGGCTCTGCCCTCCCAGCAGTGGCTCTTTCATCACAGCAGGTGCTGGCTAAAACCACACCAGGGCAGCTACCACCTCCAAGCAGCTGAGAAAGAGACGGGACTAATTAACTTCCCTTGTTAGCAGCACAATAAAAAAAATGCTACCATCCCTGAAAGGTTCACAGAATTAATCACAGCTGGAGCTACGATGACTGAAGAGTAAACCTGAACAATAAAAGGAAAGCACAGCCCACACACTGCACATTGCCTTGATGCTCCCCAGCATGTGCAGACCCACAGTCACATTTTCGCTTGCTCTCCCTCCCAGAAGCGGTGTTGTAATGGTACCCAGAGGCCCCAGCTGAAGCTGCAAAGGTGCTGCACATCTTACAAGATCAATACTGCTCTGAAGGAATATTGCAGCTGATAGATGATTATTCTTCCATAGGAAGATGTACAGGACTGGCAAACGTGACTTAGAGCCTATGGGACTGCAGCACTTCTCTGAAACGATAGCTTAAGGCCAGGAGAAATACCTTGGGGCATCACAGTTGATGCTAAATGCCTCTCTATGGGAGGGAAGCTCCGGCATAGAGGAGCTTGGAGATAGCAATTCAGGTGTCCTGAAGGAGACAACTCCTTTAGGGAGAGCTGACCCATTCTCTCAGCCTTGCTGACTGTATGGGCTGGTTCTCCCATGGCTGTGGTGAAAATGGTGACATCTACAGATATGCACCTGCATTTAGATACCCTAGTCTGGAGTTAAGTTGCAGACTCTGGTCTTGACTGCTTGGTGATGTGTACAAATAGTGCATAGGATCATAGAATTGTAGAATGGTTTGGGTGGGAAGGGACCTTAAAAGATCATTCAGCTCCACCCCCCACCACTGTATCAGGTTGCTCAAAGCCTCATCCAGCCTGGCCTCGAACACCTCCAGGGACGGGACATCTACAGTGCCTCTGGGCAGCCTGTGCCAGTTCCTCACCACCCTCACAGGAAAACATTTCTTCCTAATATCTGTCCCCTCTTTCAGCTTAACGCTGTTTCCTTTCATCTTACCACTGCACTCCCTGATTAAGAGAAGCCTTTAGAAAGGGAGAATTGTGTTCTCTGTTTCCACGAGTTCAGACCCAAAAACCACAGCATGGCACACAAACACCTGAGCAGAAGGAACGGCTCTGTTGGCAGCAAGCGCTGGGTCTGCCTACGGAGGAGACTCTGAGAAGGAAATTGTTATATTGGGTGATATGAAACAACCTCCCACTTTTTCTTGGCTTATAACCCTCCCTCTGTCACAACCTAGCCACTGTCAGCTAGATTGGAGGAAAACACAAGACATTTTACACTAGATTGTCAAGTAGCTTGCCTGGGACTGTTTTTTTCCCGTCACTTAGATGTCCATTAGTTTTCATTGCTCACAAGGCAGTGCCCGTTGATTTAGAAAAGCCTGGTGGAGTGCATTCAGTGCCTTGTTCAGTGCCAGGCCTCCTGGATGTCTTTGGGGAGAATTCTCACTTCTTTTGGCTATTTCCAGTGCCGTAGGGTTGATAGCACTTCCCTGCCAGAAAAAGATCACGTGCAAGAAGCACTCATTGCCTTTCTGCACGGGCTGTTTGCCTGCCCCTGAGCTCCTTAAGGAGGATGCTGTTGCAAGTCTGGATTGCTAACATTTTACCAGCATGCACTGGAGCTTTTCTAGCATCATTGCTCATAATCAAGCTAATGCAATTGTGCAATTGCGCTCCTGCAGTGTGTGTACGCGCACCCATCAAACACAGGGGCTCAAAAACATTCTCTGAAACCACAGCCTGCAAGGTGGTAGTACCGAAGGATGAAATTTGATTTGGAAGAGGATGCTGTTTGGTTCTTGTACAAGGAAATCCAACCCTTTCCAACCTGAGGATGAGATCAAACACTCCACTTGCCAGTCTGTTAAGTGCTCTAAGGACTAATTTTGTGGGTTTTTTTCATCTGCTTCATGCACTTAAAATAGTATCCCTCCTCTGGCTATCCTTGGGAGCTCTTCAAGGAGGTTAAAAATACAAATGTGAAAGCTGTAGTAATAAATGTCCCCTCAGGATTGATTTGAAGCCTTTCAGATGGGTTGTGGAGCCAGAGCAGAAGACTGCAGAACTAAAGCAGTAACACTCACAAAACTGAAGCTTTCCTTGCAGAACCACAGTGGGTGTGAGCAAGAGGTTGCATGATGAAGCATGCAGAATAATGCTTTGTTTCATAGGAGCTGTTCTGCCCCTGACCTCAAAGAACAAGGTGAGCATCTGTGTACATGCACACACAGCATTATTCAGTGGGAAGGAAAGCAATGAACTCAAAGCACACAGGGTTGACCCAGGCCAGCTCGCACAGTTGCCAGACGCAATCAGGAGGTAGGAAAAGCCATGGGCCTGTCCCATGGCCCGAGATAAAGTTTGGGTGGACCCTTCTGCTCTTGGGCAAGACAGTTTAACTGCAGCATGTTCTCAGGCCCGGGGAATGGTGTGTCTCCTGGTTGAAGTACAGTGGTACACGTAGCCACCAATATGAAGACCACCTCTTGAGTGAGAGTGGCTTGTAGGTATTGTAATTCATGCAATTGCTTGAGTGATGATCAAGGTGGGAAGTTGAACATGACTGCCAGCATCACCCTGCTCCTCAGAGGTTGCCAGCTGTGATTTTTGCTGTAATGTTTGCACCAAAGTCTGCTCCCACTGGGGGTGGCCATCAAACCTTGGAATGTTCTTGTCAGGGTCGTAGCATCTGCCCAGGTGATAATCACACCTCTCACTTTTGTTCCCCGTGTTGTCACTGTTTCTTCATAGAATCATAGAAGGGTTTGGATGGGAATTGACCTTAAAGATCATCCAGTTCCAGCCACTATGCCGTGGGTAGGGACACCTTCCTCTGGATCAGGTTGCTCAAAGCCTCATCCAACCAGATCTTGAATACTTCCAGGGACTGGGCATCCACAACTTCTCTGGGCAACCTGTTCCTGTACTTCACCATCCTCACCTACTATTATTTCTTCCTAATAGCTCATCTCAATCTTCCTTCTTTCAGCTTAAAACCATTCCCCCTTGTCCTATCCCTGCACTCCCTGACAATGAGCCCCTTCCTAGCTTTCCCTGAAGGCTCCTTTTATGTACTGGGAGGCTGCTCTAAGGTATCCCCAGACCTTTCTCTTTTCCAGGCTATACAGTCCCAACTGTCCCAGCCTGTACTTACATGGGAGATGCTCCAGCCTTCTGATCATCACTGTGGCCACGTGTCTTTTACACTTACATTTCCTTTTTATGCTGAGGACTCCAGATGCAGCTACACTTGTAAGAGCCTTCAGCTCTGGTTAGAGGCAGGGAAGTTACCGCAGTACCACATCTTGCATCCCCAGTGTTCTTAAAACAGCTGAGGCTTGAAGGCTTGACCATAGCAGGGTTTTGCTTCGGAGGCTGGCAGGGTTTCTGTTTTGGCTGGGCATGCTTATGAAATGGAGCTATCAAAAGGCCATTGCTAAAATCAATATATCAGGCTGATGCTGGCTATTCCCCCTACCCCATCAAATTAATTTTTATCTCTCCAGAATTTTGGCTCTGTGGAGAGGATATCTTCTTCTTACTAGCTTGCTGCTCCCAATTCACAAAGTAGTCCAGCATTGTAGATGATGGTAAATAGCTTGATGGTGAAGGCTAAGACTCAGGCATATTTTTAACTGGTTTTGGCAACAAGAGAGGGAGAAATATTGCTTGGCTGAAATGGAAAACCACATTTTGGATTGTCCCCCTCTCTCTACTCTTTAGTCTTTTGTGCCTATGAGATAACCAGGTTTTGCAACAGGAATGGCAGAGAGTGGGTCTCCTCCTGCAGCAGCGTGCTGCCTTGAGAAGAGCCAGGCTTTTGAATACGTTTCAGTTCTGTCATGGATTCAGTACTGGTATTTTCACCTTGTATTCGTGTTTCTTAGATCTTTAGGATTAGGATAGCTTGGAGCAGGAAAAACCCCATACCAATGTGTGTGGATTACATGGCTGCTTGTACCTTCAGCATCTTGTGGGATGCAAGAAAGCCTGAGTCTGGTTCCTCTGGTATTTTTTTGGGAAACAGCAGGCAGGGAGGTGGCCACATGGAGGATGTAACCCAGGTGGTGAGGGTAAGTCTGATCAAGCAAATTAATCATTGCCAGAACCTGGATGTTGGAGGTCAGTTATCTGTAATGCTCCTTGGAGGTATTCAAAAGACATACAGATGTGGTGCTTAAGGACATGATTTAGTGGTGAACTTGGCAGTGATAGGTTAAGGATTGGACTTTATGTTCTTGAAAGTCTTTTCCAACCTAAATGATTCTGTGAGTCTGTGTTTATAGGTACCTCGGCTGTTTGACATGCATGGATGTAGCCAGCCAGCCCAAGGTGGTGGGTCCTTGAAGGCACAGTCTGTGTGTTCAGGCTGAAAGCTCACTANTCCGCCAGAGAAGGCTTAGGGTGGACATTAGGAAAAAAAATTTAATTGAGAGGGTCATTGGGCACTGGCAGAGGCTGCCCAGGGAGGTGGTTTTGTCACCTTCCCTGGAGGTGTTTAAGGGATGAGTGGATGAGGTGCTGAGAGGCATGGTTTAGTGTTTGGTAAGAATGGTTGGACTTGATGATCTGGTGGGTCTTTTCCAACCTAGTGATTCCAACCTGATTCTAGAGCTGTGTCTCTGTGTTTGCACTAATAAACCAGCCAGGAGAAGGGCACAAGGCTGAATCCTTGTCCGGCATGACCTGTACCACAGTCCCAAGTACGGTTTTGGCACAGACCAACTCTGCTTCTCCCAGACAATATCTGGGCATGCTTGAGGCTTTAGCATGGACACTTTCCAGCCGGCACAATGCCAGCCTGTTTTGGAGGATGGGCGAGTTTAGCCATATGGATGTGAGCTGTGCCTTGCTGCTTGCCCTCAGAAAACTGGCTGTGACCCATTTTATTTCCTACCAGGGACATGGTACGTGTGTCCCGAGGGCATTGGATTTGTGTGCTGCATTGTCAGACTGTGCGAGGAAAGCTGCCCTTTGCCAGGTGTCTGGAAATTTTAGGGACTGCTAATGAGAAAACTAAGCCCCACCGGCTGCCACCCCTCCCTGGGAAACCCGTGATGCACTCCAACATCCAGGGTTTCCTCTGTATGTACCCAAGCAGAAATAGCTCCAAATCTAGCAGATTTGCAGTTAAAACACAGGAGAAACAGACATGGGACTCTGACCTAGTGTATCCCACAGGATCCAAATACTGGATCTATATACTCTGGAAGCAACCACCCAAGCGATGCCATTTGGATGTGGATGAACAGTTTGGGCAAGGCAAATCAAGGTAAAACCAATGTTTTTCCCCAGGTTGGTGCATAAATATTAATACATAAGGACTCAGAAGGTATCATCAAATCCTGCCAGCTCCTCTCTTGTAGGAACTCATGAGACACTCCAGGGTGGATGGGGATCTGCCTGCCAGCATTGAAATTACCAGGTGCAAGTCACCCCTGATCTGGGAGCTGATCAACAGTAGTAATATCACTGTATTTGAGCTCAGACACCTACCTTCAGCATCCTGCTTTGCACCACATTGTCCTCACGTGGTGGAGTGTAGGTTAAGCTGTGGAACTCATTGCTGAAGAGGGTTATGGATGCTGGAAGTTTACATGGCTTGACAGGTCCTTACAATTAGAAAACCAGAAACCAACCTTACAGGTAGTACTTGATATGGAGATTGCTGAAGAATCAGGGTATGGTGAGAAACTAACATCTTACCCATTTCTTATGTTCTCCTTGGGAATCTTACTGGCTCTTGTTGGAGACAGAAGGGACAAGTCTCACCCAACACAGCAGTTGCATTTGTAGAGTCATTTAGGTTGGAAAAGACATTTGAGATCATCGAGCCCAACTCTTTCTGAAATTTTATGCAATTTGATCCAGTTTAGGCACTTAAAGGGTATTTTGATTTTTGATCCCAGTTTGGACATCTTTTGAATGTTTAAATTATATGATAGCACAACAACTTATAATGCACTGTGCACAAAAGACTATTCACAGCCTTGGGAGGAGAAGTGTTTGGGCTCCAAGGGGCTGATAATAGCCTTGAGACAGCATCTTCAGAGCTGTGTGGAAACTCTACCTCACCACCAAGGTGACAATCTCAGTCCCTGAGGACATGTCTATAGAAATACAGCCTTCGCTGTAGGGAGCCTGGCTCACACCTAATGTGTTGCAGACCACACAACTCCTAAAATGACCCCTTTCTCCAGACTTTTCAGCTTACTGTGTTAACCAAAACTCCTCTTTAAGTGGGGAGGATGACTCCCAGTGCTGCTCTCAGAATGCATTTGGTGTTCATCTGCATAAGGTGGATGGAAAGCCCTGCTGAATTAATAAAGAGCAGAGCTCTGCTGCTCTAAGTGGCGTTGATGCTAATGCAAAATGACACAATGTGGAGCAGGAGGAGCACACCAGCTTTTCAGGGAAGCTTCACCTGGTGGGACCGAGGCAGGAACTGACCTTGAGGAAAACTCAGCTCAGATCTGGACATCTGTGAGCAACTTGAAACGGTTTCATTGGTGTTCAGCATCGGTAATGACAATGCGTTCGGTGTTGGTGTTGCAGTGGTGTTATACTGCGTGCACCTGTGCGCACAAGTGGATGGTGCTGGTTCAGCCGCTAAGCAGCTCTCTGAAGAGGCAGCTGCCGCCAAGCAAAATGAGTCCCCTACCTAACATTCCCAGTGATTTCTTCCTGCAGAGGGAGAGGCTGTGTAGCACAGAGCTTTGCTGTAGTAGGAGGCATTGGGCTATTTTCTATGCATGTACATGGCTTTGGCTTGAGAAGACAAAGCACAAGACCATCTCTTCACTTCAGGTGGAACATGTTGTCACTTTGTTCCTCTGACCATCCTCTCCTGTCCTGCTCCAGCCTCACAGACCCTGTCTCTTGCCTAATTTATCTGAACCCTCACTGTGTGTAGCTCTGTTGTGCCAAAAGATGAGGATAACTGGCACAGGGACATATTCTTCTTCTCTCCATCAGCATAAGAGCATGATTCCTTCCACCCATCTAAAGAGCATAGCCCGTTCCCTTTCTCCTCTTCCATCCTGAACTGCTCCTAGCCAGACACTCATTGCTTGCAGCGGTGTTTGATTTAACCAGAGGCAACTTAACACTGTAGTCATCAGTCAGTTCTTGACACTATCAAGGCCTGGGAGATAAAGGGGAGAGTTAAAAGAAAAGAGAATAAAAAAAGAAAAGGAGAGAGAATAATAATAAAAAATCCTATCCCCTAAGATCTGATTTCATGTTAAATGTTTTCATCTTTGGAGTGAGCATTAACAACTGATTGACAGTGTCTGCTCTTTTCACTCCCTTGTAAAACACAGTTGTTCAAAGAGACAAGGAATATCGTCTCCTGCAGGAGATGAATGGCTGGTAGCTGCTGGAACTGGCTATTGCATAGGCTTGCCAGCCTACCAGGGGCTGCAGGAGAGGGCTGGCCTCCTCTCTCCCATCATTAGAGCTTACAAATCTCTGCGGGCTTTTCTTCCTTGGGCCCCTCAACAAGAAGAAACTACTATATAATGGAGGATAAGGGAAGAAAGGCAGATAGGGCTTTCCTGAAGAGGTGTGATGGGCTACTGGTGGGACTGTTTGTCAGAGTGAAGCTCCCTGGCATATTGGCAGGATTTTGTATGGTCTGATATGGGCAGTTGCTGCAGACAGGTCAGAGGCGTTTGCCATGGCCTTCTGTGAGCAAGAGTTAAGATGAAGCTGTGCCATCTGCCTTAACATTTCTAAGTATCCTTACCAATATTTTGGTAGTGTCACTTTGACCCTTGCTTATGCCTAAGCTGGAGCACAAGCCAGATCTTCCGTGAGTGTAAAGAAACAAATAATGACTAACCTTGATGGAGAAGCTTTTGTTTACAACAGCTGTGGTTGCCTTGGTCATCAAGTTGTGGTTGTCAATTACTGGTTGATCCATAATTGTGGAAATATTCAAACTGATACTGTATTTGCAACCCCTTTGGTGAGAAGATGGAGTTAAAGACTGCAACCAAGTGACAGTTTTGATGGTACCGCATAGGAAGCAGACACCCATACCATTCAGCCACCTCAGGAGAAGGCTCCTACTTCATGAAATAAATGCTCTTCTTAGGTCTTATTTCCACTTGTTGCCAAGCAGTGGCTAAGCTGGGTGTCAGGAAAATACTTTTAAAGGTTCATTGACTGATACTTAGCACCTAAATTGTCTTTCTCCTGGGACTTTTTGACCATGTTTGGTACATTTCCGACACAGAAAGTACCTTGCTTCCCATTTTATAGCATCTTTGGAGAGTTGTGTTGTTAGTCATAAGGCAACTCTACCTGCACTGTTCCCTTTTTTTATGTTCTCTCTCATGAATTCTGTAATCAGAGAAGAGCTTTGTTTCATTGAGTTAACTTCAGGACGTCATTGCTGGATTTCCCTAAAAGTACTGTTACCCCAAGCTCCTTTGTGGGACAGAATAGGATGGTAAAATAACTTCTGGAGACCAAACTTCAGTTTTCTGAAGGGCATCACCTAAGAAGTGGCTGCATCAGAGGAGCAAATCCCTTTATTTTCAAAGCTGAGGCAGCCTCAGCTGTGTGTGCAAACTTCCCCAAATGCAGCTGTGTCCTCCTGCACCTGTTTCTCAAGTGATGTTCAAAATGGAAATACGAATTTGTTAGCAATACATCTTTAAAAACATCTGTTTGCATCATTAGTCATTTATGAGTAATGACCTGACAGCTTAGGGGTCAGGATACTTCATTATCCTTGTTGCGATTAAACACATCTCTAGAAGGTATTTGAGGGCTCTTTGTTTAACATTTCTGTATGAAATGGATATAACATTCCAAGTAATACTATCTGATGGATATTCAAGCTCCTCTGCAGGGAAGGGTTAGCAACACCTGTCCAAAGGGAGAACAACAGCAAAATAGATGGTCTCACCAAGAAGTCACTCCTCTGGTTCTTCACCTAAGTGCTCTGTACAGGAAGGAAACTGAGCTGCTGGAGCATGTCCAGAGAAGGGCAACAAAGCTGATGAAAGGTCTGGAGAACAAGTCTTATGAGGACTGCTTGAGGGACACAGGGCTGTTTAGTCTGGAGGAGACTGAGGGGAGACTTTACTGCTCTCTATAGGTCCCTGGAAGGAGGCTGTAGTGAGGTGGGCATTGGTCTCTTCTCATGATAGGATGAGAAGAAATGACCTTGAGTTGTGCCAGTGGAGGTTTAGGCTGGGTATTAGATAAAAAGTCTTTACTGAAAGAGTAGTGAAGCACTGGAAGAGGCTGCCCAGGGAAATGATAGAGTCACCATCCCTGGAGGTGTTAAAAAAACATATAGGTGTGATGCTTTGGGACATAGTTTAGTAAGTGTGGTGGTGACTGGACTGGATGATCCTAGAAGTCTTTTCCCACCTTTATGATTCTGAGATTATTTGATTTGGCTATGATGCCACTAGGTGAGCAGTGTTTGTCCACATATTGTCAACTGCTGCCATTAAAGAGACACTGGATTATCTGAACATCCTCCTAAGGCTCTTAGATACACCATCAGGCAGGCTGGAGCAGCAGCTAGAGGCAGGTGGGACAGCTGGAGTCACTGACCACTCATCCTTCACTGTGGTGAAGACCTGGGCACACAGCTCATGGATGTAGGTTTCTGGATTCAGACCTGACTGTCATCGCTGGGGACTGGTGTGATTGCCCACCATGAAGTATCTGGTAGAGATTTGTGTTGGCACTAGGATCAATCTGGCCATTGGGTCTTGCTCCAGGAAGGCACAGTATGTGTGAGTCTGAGACATCCCTTAGGACATCTCAGATGGGAGGAGGCAGCTACGTATGAAAAAGTGAACTGTACAGGTAGTGTCCACGTTTGTTTCCATCTGAGAGAACCTCCTTGGATAGTCTTCAGGTAAGACTTCTGTTCTGTATGCAACAGGCATGAATGGGCACTGTATGAATTCAGTTCATCTGACTTCTCTACATTAGAGGGATTGATCATGTGCCAACATCCACAGGCTGTACAGATTGATCTCCATTGCCATGTGTCTTCTACTCATCTGTTCCCAGATACCTGTGCATCCCCATATACTTGATCTCATTTGCAGTTTTCCTGTGCTCTTAAAATCACCGGTTTAATTCCACATAAAGCTTGTGTGGGAGGTTCAAAGTCATGCTCCACCTTTAATCTCCACCAAAGTGTTTTGAAATCAGGGCTATTGATGGGAACTCCATGGAATGGAGGAGCGTGCTTTTCACTGACGCCTGTGAAGGGATCCAGCATCCAAGCTAAATTAACTGCATGATGTGCTTGAAGTCTCAGCTTTTGAAGCTGAGGCGACATCAGATAGCCCAGCCCTGAAGCCACCAGCAGTTTTACAGTGTTCACACACCAGTCTTCAGATCACCATCAGACCCTCTGTAGAGAGAAGAGAAGGGGACCTTGTGTTCTGGGCTTGTTAATCTGAGAGCATTCAGGCTTATGGTTTCAGAAGCCTTTCTGCCCTCTTGCTGGAACAGAATCAAGACTGACAGACTAGTTTGATGCCATCAGGTATCAGACCATATCTTATGGCAACAGCCAGAAAATGTCACAAATACATTAATGTGGTAATAGTTCCTAGGAAGTTTCTTAAGAGAAACACTTGAATGCTACATAACACATTCCTGAGGGATTCTGAGCACTCCAAGAAGTCAGTAATATAAGGAAATGTTAGAATAACTGGGAAATTCATTTTTTTAAAAGGAGTAATACTTTTGCTAGCAGTATTGTGAGCCAGCCATGAGATGTCTGTGGCAATGCAGCATTCCTGGGCACGGTCCTTGGTAAACAGGAGAGACAAAGCTGGAGCACAGTGTTTATTCATCATCACCTCTTTTTTTTTTTTTTTTTCCTATAATACACCTCATCACGTGCTGGATATTGCACCTGGGAAGCGGCAACCCTGGATACACATAGAGATTAAGGAGTGAGAGGCTGGAGAGTAGCCCTACAGAAAGGGTTCTTGTCCGCGGCAAGTTGAACATGATCCAGCAGTGCGCCCTGGCAGCTAAGAGGGCCAACTGTGTCCTGGGGTGCATCCAGCACAGCATTGCCAGCTGGTTAAGGGATATGATTGTCCCACTCTGCTCTGCATTGGTGCTGCCCCACCTTGACTATTGTGTGACTTTTAGGTGCCACAGGAGGCAGAGGAGGGCTACAAAGTTGGTGAAGGCTTTAGAGGGGAAACCATATGAGTAGCAGCTAAAGTCACTTGGTCTGTTCTGCCTGGAGAAGAAGACACTCTACTGACTAGAGCTTCCTCACAAGGGAAAAAGGAGGAGCAGGCGCTGATCTCTTCTCTCTGGCAACTAATGATAGAACCCAGGAGAATGACAGGAAGATGTGCCCGAGGAGGGTTTGGTTGGACATTAGGAAAAGGTTCTTCACACAGAGGGTGGTGAAGCACTGGAACAGCTCCCCAGCAAAACAGTCATGGTGCCAAGCCTGACAATATTCCATAAGCATCTGACCAAAACACTCAGACACATAGTTTGAATGTTTGGGTTGTCACGTGCAGGGACAGGAGTTGGACTCTGTGATCCTTGTGGGTCCCTACCAACTCAGGACATTCTATGATACTATAGTTCATCTTTAGGAATTTTTTTGAGATGCACCTCATCTTCAGGATTTTTTTTCTTTAAGATACACCTCATGTTTAGCTTAGAATTCCTCTAACAACCCCATTTGGCTCAGGGGTGAGCCCATTTTGCAGCTCCTTGCAGGCACTGTAACATGTGCCTCTCAATATTTCCTTGTTAAGAACAGCTTTTAGTTTTATTCCTCCTACCACAGATTTTCACAAAGTCCCAGTCTGCTACCTAATAAACTCAGCATGTTTGCAGCCAATTGTCTGATACTTCTGAAGCAAGTGCCTGTGTTTCTACTAACACAGGCAACTTGATTTGTAAACAGATATTTAAGTGGGTGTTTTTAGCGGTATAGCAGATGGTCAATACAGCTGCCTTCTCTCCCTTCTCTGCATTCGCTCCCCTCCTCTACAATTACAGTTTCTTGCCATTTTTCTCTGTAATGCGGATTTGGTTTTAAAGGAAAAATAAGAAAGCATTGCAAGAGGCAGAAAATTGCTCAGTGAATTTCAAGATAAAAAAAATTGGATGGCAACCTCAAATGCTACCTTAAAAGCACTGCGAAGGATACCCACACATCCTCGCTTTGCTTGTCTTTCCCCGCTTGAGTAACTCTGGATCTCAATGGGACTGCTTGTGTGGGTAGAGCACAACGAAGGGATCGACATTCCTCACGCACAGAAACTCGTGACTAATGCTATAATACGCAACTACAGTATTAATTTTCCTCTCTGCTTGGTGTGGTTAGTCACTAGTGCTTAGGCAGGTGCTTCCCTGAATTCTGCATCAAGGCTTGGAAGAACTGTGAGGATAAGAGGGGATGGTGTAGATCACGCTTTGAGAGTTTGCTTGCTTTGGTTCAGTAGTGGGGCTGGGGTCTCTCTAGGTGTTTTACTCTTGCTATCGCGTGTCTGCCTTGCATTAAGGTTAAATTTTTACCTTGCTGTCTCCAACAAGATTGATGATTTAGTGAAGTCAGCTCCAAGTAGGGCTGATCAAGTATCCTTGGCTGCATCGAAAGAAGTGTAACCACCAGGGCAAGGGAGGTGATTCTCCCCCTCTACTCTGCTCTTGTGAGACCTCACCTGGAGTCCCGCCTTCAGCTCTGCAGTCCTCAACACAGGGAGTATACGTATCTCTTAGAGCATGTCCAGAGGAGGGCCATGAAGATGATTAGAGGACTGGAGCACCTCCCTACAGGCTGGGCTTGTTCAGCTTAGAGAAGGACCCAGGGAAGCTTTCTAACAACTTCCCAGTACTTAAAAGGGGGCTACAGGAAAGCTGGGGAGGGGCTCTTTATCAGGGAGTGCAAGGATAGGATAAGGAGGAACAGTTTTAAGCTGAAAGAGGGGAGATTTAGTTGGGGTATTAGGAAGAAATGTTTTCCTGTGAGGGTGGTGAGGCACTGGAACAGGCTGTCCAGAGAAGTGATGGCTGCCCCTTCCCTGGGGGTGTTCAAGGCCAGGTTGGATGAGGCTTTGAGCTACGTGATCCAGTGAGAAATATCCCTGCCCATGGCAAGGGTGTTGGAACTGGCTTGGATTTAAGGTCCATTTTATGATTCTTATTCTATAAAGTGAGTGCTGAGTTCCCTTTGCACCTGGACACTGTGCCACAGCCCAACCCGTCTTCAGAAGGATCTTTAAATTTCCCTTTTGCTTGCCTTCAGGCTATCATTTCTACTTACCCTTCCAGAACAGCCCAATTGCATTGCTAACACCTTCAGGAATCAGCACTTAACCTTTACAGACACATTAAAGCAGTGGAGTGAGACTAATCCAACACTAGTCTGGTGGCTAGACTGACTTAAGCCACTGCCGCAGCTTTTAAAGCAAACCAGCAGTCATCCCTCTCATTCTTACAACAGGTTTGGCTAGAGATCAAAGTACAGGTGGGGTCATTTTGAATAGTCTTTTGTCCTTGATAGGTTGTCACTCTTTGCAATTCATCCGAAGACCTGAAGATGCTATCGGTGAAAGCAGGATGTGTTCAGCCTATCCAAGCCTGGGCCCTCTGTGCGTTACCTTCTGAGAGAGGATTGTGGTTCAGTTCTTATCCCCACAGCTTAAAATATTATACGGTTGGCTGTCGGGTCTCTATAACTGACACTTGAAAAGAAATCTATTGGGAAGTTTCTGTGCTATCGACATAAGATGGTGCATTTAGCCCATGGAACATGACATGATCTCTTTCTGGTTGCACCTGAGATGTGAAAAAGGTTCCCACAGCAAAGTTACCAGAATCCCTGTTTGAAGCAATTGTTTCCTTGGGTCTGCAAGCATTACTGCATGTGATCAGCCACCTGGGCTGGACTGTCAAAATGCTCTGGCTTTAAAAAAAAACCAAACAAAACTCTCTTGCATATCGAGCTGCACTAGCCTTTTCAGCAGAGCAGGTTGAGAGCAGCTGTGCAGAGTTGCACTGGTAAAACTCTACCTGGAGCAGCAATTCCTCAGCTCCTTGTTGATGGATCAGAGCAGCATGACCAGCACCACCTGAGGCAACTGGGAGAGTATCCTGCCTCTTCAGTGTTTTTCCAAGCAGATTGCACTGAAGCATGAGTCATTCCCTCAGTGACCCTGTTCATGTTGTTTCCTGGATCTCCTGAGAAATCTGAACAGGAATTTCTCAAGGCAGACTTTTCCCTGCTGGAAGACAGCAGTTCAGCCAAAAAAACCCTTTTTTTTCAGGGAGTTAAGTCTCCAGCAGGAAGAACCCTTCTGAAATAATAGTCTGGTTGCCTAGGTGCTTTTCTAGAGGTTACTGTTTAGAGGTTTTCTCCCTGTGATGGGTATCCCTATGGGTGCAATATACTCCAGTAGCCCATGTTGTGGTTCATCTGTATATACTGAGCTGAATCAAAAGGAGTGTGAACAGCGGGTCAAGGGAGGTGATTCTTCCCCCTTACTCTCCTCTCATGAGACCCCACCTGTAGCCCTGTGTTCAGGTCTGGAGTCCTCAGCACAGGAAGGTCGTGGAGCTCTCAGAGCGAGTCCAGAG
Organism: Piaya cayana; assembly: GCA_013389865.1. Taxonomy (NCBI): domain Eukaryota; kingdom Metazoa; phylum Chordata; class Aves; order Cuculiformes; family Coccyzidae; genus Piaya; species Piaya cayana. Next base: position 12,609 of record WAAB01017258.1, on the reverse strand, counting down.
GAGGCCACGGAGATGTTCAGGGGGCTGGAGCAACTCTGCTATGAGGACAGGCTGAGAGAGTTAGAGTTGTTCGACCAAGAGTACTGAAGGAATTGCTGGAAGTGCTCACCAAGCCACTTGCCATTATTTTTCAGCAGTCCTGGCTAACTGGAGAAGTCCCAGTTGACTGTAGATTAGCCAATGTGATGCTCCTCTACAAGAAGGGCTGGAAAGAGGAGCTGGGAAACTACAGGCCTGTCCACCTGATCGCTGTACCAGGCAACATTATGGAGTAGATCATCTTAATGCCATCACGTGGCATGTATAGGATAACCAGGTGATCAGGCCCCATCAGCATGGATTTAGGAAAGGCAGGCCCTGCTTTTCCACTGATCCGCTTCTATGACAAGGTGACCTGCTTAGTGGATAGACATAGACTTCAGTAAAGCCTTCAGCAATGTTTCCCACAGCATTCTTCTAGAAAAACTGGTTCATGGATTGGATGGATATATTCTTCACTGGGTAAAAAATTGGCTGGATGGCTGGGCCAAAGAGTTGTGGTGAACAGAGTTAAATCCACTTGGTGGCCCATCACAGGTAGTATTCCCTAGAGCTCAGTGTTGGACCTAGGTCTGTTTAATATCTTTATAAATGTTCCAGACAAGGCGATCGAGTGCTTCCTCAGTAAGTTTCAGATGACACCAAGCTGTGCTGCAGTGTTGATCTGCTAGAGGGAAGGAAGACTCGGCAGAAGGACCTGGACAGGCTGGAGCGATGGGCCAAGACCAGCTGCAAGGGGTTTGACAAGATTCAGTGTTGACTACTGCACTTTAGTCACAAGAATCCCATGCAGCACTACAGGCTTGGGGACAAGTGGCTGGAAACTGCTCAGTGGGAGAGGACCTGGGATTGCTGGCCAACAGCAGCTAGACAGGAGGCAGCAGTGTGCCTATGTGGCCAAGAAGGCCAACAGCATCCTAGCTTGTATCAGCCATGGGGTGGCCAGCAGGAGCAAGGAAGTGGCCATCCCTCTGTACTCAGTGCTGGTGAGGTCACACCTCGAATCGTGTGTTCAGTTTGAGGCCCCTCACTAAAGAAAGACATTGGAGGCCTGGAGCGTGGCCAGAGAAGGGTCACAGAACTGGAGCACAGGGGCTGTGAGGAGCAGCTGAGGCAACTGAAGTTGTTTAGCCTGGAGAAGAGGAGGCTGAGGGGAAACCTCATCACTCTCTGCAGCTCTCTGAAAGGAAGTTGTAGCAAGGTGGGGGTCAGTCTCTTCTCCCAAATAACAAGTGATAGAACAAAAGGAGATGGCCTCAAGTTGTGCCAGTGGATTTAGATTGGATATTAGGAAAAAATTCTTCACAAAAAGGATTGTCAAGCACTGGTGCAGGCTGCCCAGGGAAGTGGTGGAGTTACTGTCCCTGGAAGTATGTAGATTTGATGCCTGGGGACATGGTTTAGTGGTGAAGTTGGCAGTTTTAGGTTTATGGTTGGACTCGATGATCTTAAAAGTCTCTTCCAACCAGAACTATTCTGTGTTTGTATGTATAAACTACCCAGCCATACAAGGACAGGTCTAGGGGGATTCATTCTTAAGGGGTGGATGGGCTGGCTGCTCCAGGTGTCTCTTCCTCTCCAGCAGCAATTACAAAAAGCTGCAAGAAACTGTCACATGTTATTTCCAACACTGGATGCATTTAGGAAAGCTTGGGGACATATAAAGATGTCAGTGTTTGAGGGACTGCACGATGGATATTTGCAGCGTGAGCATCCCAGTCATGGGATGCCCTTTACTTGTCTCACTGATGGGGTCTCTTTTGCTGTGGGCATGTAGGACTGGAGTTTGGCTCTAAATCCAACTAGGAAACCAGCACTGTTTGGGTTAATTCCACTGGTGGAGGGATTTGCAGAAAGGCAGAAGGAAAGGACCATTCCTAGGCAGAGGGCTTTGCTGGAAGGTCTGCTCCTTTCCACCCTCAAGCCTGAGGAGAATTTCTGGCCCAGGACACCACTGCCTTGCTATTTTCTGTCTGGAGCCATATTTTGTGGGGATGGGTATGGCTCCCGGCTCCTGTCCATGCCTCTGGCCTCCATCCATGGATAATGGAGGGCCCTGCGCAATAGCCAGAGCTGCTTGTGCTTCTGTTCCCTGGACCTGAGCCCAGCCGAGATCCCTCCTCGGCCCTCCTTTCCATGAATGAAGTGGAGGGATTTGGCTGGGTGCCCGAACCCTCTGGGTTTTTATCAATGGGATCAACAGTTTGTCAGATCTGTGATGATGAGTCACAGCAAGATCCCGTTACCGTTCGTTAATACCTCATGCAGTGCAGGTCAAGCCTGCCCTGGCTGCAGATGATGTTCAGCCTAACCCTGCAGAGAGCCAGAGATCTACATGGACGGAGTTTGCTTGGACACACTTGGACATGCCTGTGCCTAGAGCCATGCATCCCCTCACACTCACATGGACACTGCTGCGTGTTGTGGAGGGCAAACAGACCTTTCATGCTCAGGGCACCTGCATAAGACTGCGTACACAGACACACCTCTGATTTGTCCACATGCATGTGCATATGCCACTGTATGAGCACACTGTGCACGCACTGGGAAAGAACAGCTTGTGTGCACTCAAAAACAGCCACAGACATGCTTGTGCATGCATGTGCATGCATTAACACACTTTGGATTGGGAGCAGCCCTGAAGAGAAGGACTTGGGGTTGCTAGTGGATAAGAAGCCAAACATGAGCAACCAATGTGTGCTGGCAGCCCAGAAAGCCAAGTGTATCCTGGGCTGCATCAAAAGAAGTGTGACCAGCAGTGTGAGGGAGGTGATTCTGCTCCTCTGCTCTGCTCTCTTGAGACCTCACCTGGAGCACAGTGTTCTTTTCTGGAGTCCTCAGCACAGGAAGGACATGGAACTGTTAGAGTGAGTCCAGAGGAGGCCATGAAGATGAGCTGAGGACTGGTGTGNTATCCGTATGTACACAGAGACAGAATGAAAGAGCAATAGAGGGAATTTTCTATGTTGTGCCTCAGGAGAATTTTCAAGCAATTTGCCAGCTTTGGTTTCTCATTACCTACTGCTAGCATAAAACATAAAAAAGTCATGTATAAAAGACAAGGAAAGATATCTAAACAGAAGGAAAACAAAGTTGAAAAATACTGATGCATTCTTATCATTTTCCTCTACTGCTTCCTCACAAGTGGAGGAGGAGCAGCAGGCACTGATCTCTTCTCTCTTGTGACCAATAATAGGACCTGAGGGAATGGCACGAGATGTGCCGGGGAGGTTTAGATTGAATATTAGGAAAAATTTGTTTACTGAAAGAGCAGCAGAGCTTTGGAAGAGGCTGCCCAGGGAAGTGGTTGAGTCTCCTTCCCCGAAGGTGTTCAAAACATGTGTAGTTGTGGTACTTCAGGACTTGTAGGCATGTTGTATTGTGATGGTGGTTGGACTTGATCTTAGAGGTCTTTTCCAACCTTAACAATTCTATGATTCTATGATTCTATGCTTTGCTCTTATTCTCACAGAGCAATATGTTTTCTTAGCTGCATTGTAACGTAGGGAGAGGTAATGAGAGGTAATGTCTGGTGATGATGTCATGTCAGAGTATGTAAAGAAACACTTTGGGAAACAAATGGGAAAGGCAGGTTTTTTTTGAACCCTGAGATACTGAAAGAACATTGAAATTTCCTAACAGCCATAATAATAGTAAAGTTGATGTTACCTTGATTGTTTATGGCTTCAATTTCAATCACCTCTTGTGGATGGCAGAGTGAAACTTAAAGTATATTTATGCACAGCACTGAAACTATGGTTGTACAAATTGTACTGGAAGGGAAGTTTGTAGGGAAGGATCATGGTTTTATTACACCAGCTGATAGAGCAAGAGAAAGACAGCAAGGTGATGGGTTCCAAGCCTTTACATCTGGTCGTCCTTTCTGAACTTTAATAAAGCCAGACAGCTCCAAGGGGACCGAGCTAGAGCTCTTCTAAACCTGATGCTCAGTACATGCCATATGCTAAGGAGTGACTTGTGCAGTTCTGGAGTCCTCAGCAAGGGAAGGACATGGAGCTGTTAGAGTCCAGAAGAGGCCATGAAGATGATCAGAGAGCTGGTGCAGCTCCCATATGGGGACAGGCTGAGAGAGCTGGCCTTGTTCAGCTGGGAGAAGGACCCAGGGAGACCTTAGAGCAGCCTTCTAGTACTTAAAGGGTCTACAGGAAACCTGAAAGAGGGAAGGTCTCTTTATCAGGGACTGCAGGGATAGGATGAGGGGTAATAGTTTTAAGCTGAAAGAGGGCAGATTTAAATAAGATATTAGGAAGAAATGTTTTCCTATGAGGGTGATAAGGCACTGGCACAGGCTGCCCAGAGAAGTTGTGGATGCTGCATCCCTTGAGGTGTTTAAGGCCAGGTTGGATGAGGTTTTGAGCAATCTGATTTGATGGAAGGTGTCCCTGCCCATAACAGAGGGGTTGGAACTGAGTAGACTTTAAGTTCCCTTCCGACCCAAATCATCTGTGATTCTGTGATCTGCAAGCTCAGACCAGTTCCCAAAAACCCAGACATGAGGGTCTAGCAGCAGCTGCAATGTTGGTCATAATCCTACATAGCCTAATAAAAATATGTGCTCTTTGAATAAGAATTTCTTATTCCAACCATAAAGATTAGGTTTTCAGAGACCAAGGGAGCTGACGTAGAGCATTTTGGAGTGGCAAGAGTCATGTCAGGAAAACCTTTGTCCCAAGTCTGAGAGGGCAACATCAGGTGAGGGGGTGGGCAGAAATGTCTCATCTCTTGCAGGGATACAGGAGACTTCATGGCTGGTACAAGGTTCTTGCGTGTACAGCTGATTCAGGACCTGGAAGAGTGTCTGCAATTTGGCCAACCCAAGGAGAAGACCTCAGTATTCCAGAGAAGAGGCTCTGGTTAATTTTGGAATGAAGATGTTGCCTTTACATTGGGGCTTTTAGCAGTAATTCCCCAGCCCAAAGACAGGTACCAAATGCCATCTGTAGATGCTCTTGGACTATACCTTACTGCTGCTCCAGGAGGTCATATGTGCTTAGTTCAGGGTTGAACCAAATAAAAATCTTTCCATATATTCACTTCAGTGGGAGACATCTCTTCCATCCAACCTAAATTGCTCTTCTTTTTCCCCACCTCCAGTTCAGCAGCTGCACTGGAAAGCCTTATGTCCCACCACCACACCATCTACACAGGACACCCGATGGACGTGCTGTCATCCCTGGCTGGTCCAATGGGAAACTGAGACATAGACAGGTCACAACACAGACCAGGACCCAATAGAAGGCTCTGGGGGGACCTTAGAGCAGCCTTCCAGTAATTAATAGGGGCCTGCAGGAAAGCTGGGGAGGGGCTCTTTAGCAGAGAATGCAGGGATAGGATGAGGGGTAGCAGTTTTAAGCTGAAAGTGGGGAGATTCAGATGAGAGCTTAGGAAGAAATGTTTTCCTGTGAGGGTGGTGAGACGCTGGCACAGGATGCCCAGAGAAATGGTGGCTGTCCCATCCCTGGAGGTGTTGAAGGCCAGGCTGGATGAGGCTTTGAGCAACCTGATCCAGTGGGAGGTGTCCCTGCTTGTGGCAAGAGGGTTGGAACTGGCTGGGCTTTAAGGTCCCTTCCAACCCAAACTATGATTCTGTGATTCTAAAACTGTGCAACAGTCTTTGCTAACAAGTAACAGCAGACATGGTGCAATCCCTGTCCTTTTTTCATTCACTGTACAGACAAAGCCTTTCTGCCCCAGCTCTGCCTCTGCTGCATTCTCTGTCTTTCAGGCATCTTTCTCTCCAACGACTCCCAGCCCTGCCCAGGCATTTACCAAGCAGAAATACGACTTTTAATTACTATTTTTTATGACTTCCTTTTCATAATTGCACTGGGGGCTCTCTGCTGTTCTGCTTTAATCTGCATCCTGAGAAATCACTTTTGCAGGCATGATCTCCTGAATGAGAAGGAGGGGAAAGGGCTTTCAAAATGCAGCAGTGGGCTTGTTGGCAGTAGAGAAACGAGAACCTGCTTTATCATTAGCATGTCTCTGTGGCTATTGTCTCCCATCCATCAGGGTGGCCAGATCTCTTTGCTTTTTGGCAATTCTGTCTGTCTTATCGTGCCTCCTGAACTGGGTTCGGGCTTGCTGTACCATCTTGCTTTACGATCTCTACCAGTTCAGTGACTCCTCAATTTGCCCCAAAAGAAATGAAATTTTTTTTTTACCTGCTGGTCCGTATTGTGGCAAACTCTTTTTCACTGTGGACCATTAGAAAAGGTCCATCTGGCTTTGCAGTTTAATTTCCTTCTCCGCCACCTATCATCCCCCAACAGCGTTGAGAGGGTGGCCAAAGTCCCGCAGACCTCCCCTGGCCTGACTGTTACCCATCCAGCTGCCTTTACACTGAGGTTTCCACAAGAGCTGCTGCCTTGGTACTCACAGGGGCACTAATTGGATTAAAATATCAGTGTTAAGACTTCAGCACTGCAGCTCCTCCCTCTGCCCCATTGCGGCTTAGCACTCCTGTCATTATCTTTTATTAGACGACATCTGTCAGGATGCTGGGGTTGTTCGCAGTCTGACATGTACAAAGGAGGAGCTGCGTTTAACTGGAAAGTCTTCAGACAATGCAAACATTTGTTCCTCAATGTGAGGATGTGGAAGGCAGCTGGTCTTTTCAATAGGGTCAGGTCAAGGGCTGCTTAGGGCTGAATGGCTGGAGGCAGGAGTGAGGATAAGGAGCTGAGACAGAGGAGGTTGTATCTTTTGGTTTTTAGAAGCTGCTCAGCCTTCAGGTAGGGTACGCTGGGGGCAAGAGGAGAGTTGAGTGGCCACAAACAGTGAGATGATTTTTTTTTTACTTTTTCTTTCCCCTCTCTTTGTCTTCTCATTGAATGGTTGGCATTCTCCATTTGATCTCATGGCAATAATTAGCTGCAGGGGAGCTAATTAGCTCCCTTTCCAATGGTCCAAGATTCACACTGAGCTGTGTTTTCCCCTCCATTGATTTGTTTCTATAGTCCAGGGCAGGCAACAGTGTATATAACTCCCTAATTGCTGGTGAACAACTCTGAGCCCTAACTGGAAAGCAGAGGGATTTTACCTCCAGATTAGGTTTGTCCATATTAATGGGAATAAGGAAAATAAGTCATCATACCCTCTCCTATATCCATGTGTTTATGCTGGTCATGGATTGCACCTTCTTTCCTAGGTTTTTCCACTCTTAATCGAGTTATAGAGTTTGATTCTGCAAAACAGTTGGAACTGGGTGATCTTTAAGGTCCCTCCCAACCCAAACCATGTTATGATTCCATGGGGAGGAGACCAGCATGAGTGGGATGTTCCCTTGACTGTTGACTTGTGCTGCAGGTTACAGGGCTGCCAAGTTTCCCAGTCATTAGCAATACAACTAAATGACTTAAGTACTTAATTTTGGGGAGGATATTCTCTGCTTTCTCCTCCCTGCCCTCGCTCCTGCTTCACAACTGCTCAGCGGGGATGCTCAGAGCTGGTGATTGCTCCAGCCAACTCGCATGTCCCCTCTCTATCTCTAGGCACTTCTGTATGGTCACTTTTCCACCTGCACTAACTGGAATCCTCCCTGGTCTTTTGTCCCACCATCTGGCCACTTTCATAGGCATAGCCCTTTCCTTCAGGTCCTTCCTGGCTTTTTAACCACAGTTGCTGATATTTGAATCTATCCCCCGGAACAGAGGGAAAGCAACTGAAAGGGTGTTCCATGAGTCACCATCTAAATTTATTCATTGATGAAAGTCACTCCTGTTGCTTCAAGCACCTACTGTGACATCAACCAGGGCACCGATGAATTAAAAACACTGCCAGGAGGCAGAAGATGCACATGGACTTGCCATGGCTGAGTGAGTGATTATTATAAGTTGTAAATAAAGTACAAGAGCTGAGGTTCAGTCTTCTCTACCCTTATATTCCCACCATCATCCCTAGTGCCATTTCAGCCCTAGCCAGTTCAGACTTACCTAAACCATTCCTAGCGCAAGCATGGGCCATTCCATGAGCTGAGCTAGCATGGGCCTAGGACCATCCCCAGCAGGTGGGTGGGATGCAGCCACCCTACTTATGAGGATGAGAAAGATTATGAATGGCCAGGACCTCAGGGCTGGAGACCAGGATCCAGCATGGGTTTATTCCCTTGCAGAGTGTTAACCTCAGCATCAGCTCTGGCCCCAAGCACTGTGAGGATTTGTCACTTTGCCTTTGCTGCATCCCAACTGCTCACAGCATCAGTCTCTTCTGATAGTCTTTCCCAGGAGCTGGGTAAAAGAGATGATCCGCAACCTAGCAGTCTTCTTTCTGCTCCAAGACTCAATTATAATGTGGAGCTTCCTCCAGGCACCCAGCCCAAGGGCATTGGCTTGGTGGCAGCCCTGAAAAATTCCATGGATGATGTACAGGCAACATGGACTGTACTTTGCATCAGGGTGTGTGAGTGCGGCATCGCAGAGAGGCTCCTGTGAGCCAGCTGTTGTCACGGTAACGAGAGAGTTGTTGTGGAGGCAGGGAAGGGTTGCTGAGAGTACGGAGGATTAGGGGAGACAGCAGGGTTGAGGGGCTCTCCCATCATTCCTTAATGAAGAGATTCCCTCGAAGCAGAGATATCTTGCTACTGCTTCGCATGTCAGGGTTCAGCAGCTTGTTGGCTCGGCTCCTTCTTGCTGGCAGGGATGAAGTTGATGGATCTGTCTGCACTGTTCCTTCTCTGAGTCCACCCATTCCTCCCTGTAGCACTGTAACAAAAAAAAAAAACCAAACAACAAAACGAGCAGGCTCTTGGTGAGGAAAAAAAGAGAATCTAGAGGTGTATGGAGGAATAACACTAAATTACCAGTGTCACCCTACCCGTGTCTCCTGCATTGCAGCGAGACCCTGGAAGACACAAATGTAACAGCATCATCCATCAACACCTGAGTGGGTTAAGGCAAACACAGTGACCTCTTCCTCTGCCTTCCCCAGAAAATAGCCTCTCCCCACCTTGCACCTCATCGGGTAGCTCTGAGAGGTGGCACATCATACAGGTGATGCAGGACCACCATCATGGCAGGCAGGACGTGGCCCTGGTGCAGGGGCCTCCGTCACTTTTCTGTCCTTCTCTGCAGCTCTGTTGGCCATCCAAATGGTCACCAGCTTCTCCTGGGGAAACTGAAGGCCACGACTGGTCTTTTGCTACAGTTCAAGGGTGACAATACCAAGGAGCCAAGGTTCACATGTGGATACAGGGGCATGTAGAAGAAAAGTTGCAGTGTAACCATGGGAGCAAGACTTTGAGGAGTCCCCTGGGCTGAGCTAATAGCCCTGGGTAGGTTTGGGTCAGTATGAGTTGTTCCAGTTTCAGTAGGAATCATCAAGTCCCAGTGGCATGGCTGTGTTTAGCTTATGAAGCCATGGTGACCATAGCTTTTGCCATGTGACTGCGGTGGGAAAGAAGGTACCTGCAGGTAGGTGCCACTCTCCTCAGTGAGATCCTACCCCTTAGCTGAGCTTCTCCAGATCTTCCCATACCTACCTTGCCTTGCTGAAGATATTCCCATTTAGACATGGCTGTTTGGGGCATAGAAGATGTGATGGTATTGGGCTGACAGTTGGACTTCATGATCTTAGAGGTTTCTTCCAACCTTAATGATTCTATGAGTCTGTGATTGCCTTCTATGAATTTTTGGGGGCAGGTTGCTGAAACCTGCAAGTGGACCTTTGACTACCAAAAGGCAAAGTGAAGTCTTTGCATTTATTAGGAGAGTTGATGAGACTACCATGAGGAAATGAAATTATATGATCTTACTGTATCACTGTGGGGTTAAAAGTCCTCCTGACAGGGTCCGGGTGGAGAAGAAGGTGCCTGAGCAGTGGGATATTTAATGTTGCGTTTTCCTGGCTGCTCCACAAAGATCAGCACAAGGTCATAGTTGTGGAGTCAACTCAAAATCTTGACCAACTCAAAGAATTAATCCCCATCAGGGCTTGGGATAAGTACTTCACGAGCATGAGGATGAGCCCTGGTTTATCTACTAAATACTAGGTGTTAACCTGAGCCCTCGGTTGTGTGTGTGTATTTAGTCAGGATAAATCCAAGCAGAGGCAGTGGGGTCACTATCAAAGGGTGGAGTTAAGTCCTTAATTTTGTTAATGCATGAGGTCATTAGCTTTGTCCCTCTGGCTTGGTCTGTGACCCCGCATGACCCCAGCTACAGCCGAAGCAGAACTCAAATGAGAGATGAGGAAAAGGAGTGGGGTCAGAAACCAGTGAAAACAAGAGTGTGGCCAAGAAAGAGCCACAGCAGCCTCTGCTTGAAGGGGCTGAAAGGCATCCATGGCTGCAAACATGCCTCTCCTGGGACTTCAAATCAGTCTAAATGCAAGGGAAATAACAGGAATATTTATTTGCTTCCAGTTCTTGCTCCTGCATTGAACTTGATGATGGTGATGGATATTAGGGCTGATTGGACATGGCTTATTATTATTATTACTATTATTATTATTGTACCAGCTGCAGGGTATATAACTGGCTCTTGCAGCACTCTGCCTCTTCTCTGCTGCTCAAGTGACTCCCAGGGACCTGCTCCAATTTAGTCCTAAGGACCTGGAATGATTCCATAGCTGGATTGTATTTTGTTGTTTTGTTCGAGGTTTGGATTTTTTGTTTCTCTTCCCCCTTTTTAAGGGAGGGAAGAACCAGAAAATTTCCCATTTTGAGTATACATATCTGTGCATACTCTGTTAGGGCACCTAAATCCTCACTCACAGGGTAAGGAACTGGCCCAGGGACTTTGGCAGGGTTGAGAACAGTCTGAATATGGCCCAGTGGGGCCAAGGGGCTCAGGGAGGGGACCCTAGACCTGATATTACCTGACAGATCTTTAATCTTTGTGCATCTCCTATACAGGTGGAGCCCCATGGGAAGAGCCATCCTTACCCATCCTCTCTTCCTCTTCTTCGTTCACTAAAACTCATTACTGAGTGTGTAAATAAATATTTATTTATAGATAAATCTCAAGAGGTTTGCTTTGCTATGCTCAGCTGGAGACAAAAGGGGTGGGACGTGGGCTGAAAAAGGTGCAAATATGAGAATGAATGTAAGGATCAAATCGGAGTCACCCGAGGGTTGTGAAACACTTGGTGAAGGAACTTGATTAATGCCCCTATTTGAGCAGGTCTGTGGGTTTGGGAGAAATTATGAGGTCATGTTTTTAAACTTTACATCTCTTGTGACTGGTTTCTGGCTGGTTTTTGATCTTATTTAATCTACATTTTTAGAAAATTATCAAAAAACACCTAAAAAAATTTCTTCCCCCCTAAAAAAACCCCAACCACCTTGCCCTAAACCTTTTTTCAGCTTTGATTTTTTTATTTTCGGTTGATTTCTTTCAGCAGAAACAGGTCTTGAACACGTCACAAACTTCAGTGCAATCTGACTTCAGTGCTGAGGTCATGAGGTGTGTGGGGAAACTGAGGCACAGAGGGAGGCATGTCTTAGAACTCAGGGGTTTTGTGCACTCTGAAGGAAAAAATGGGGTTTAAATCCAAGTAAGTGTCTGAGGAGCAAAGGGCACCAAAATTGCCCATGTAGATCAAGCTTTTTGATGTGGTATATGTTTTATTGCAGTGATTAGTATTTAGGTTTTGTCTGGGTAGATAGGAAAGGTTCCTCCCAAAGCACAAATTGAGGTTAATTTATCATAGAATCAGCAGGTTGGAAGAGACCCACCAGGTCATCGAGTTCAACCATTCCTATGAATTACTAAACCATGTCCCTTAGCATCTCGTCCACCTGCACCTTAAACACCTCCAGGGAAGATGAGTCAACCACCTCCCTGGGCAGACCGTTCCATCGCCTAATGACCCCTTCCATGAAGAATTTTTTCCTAATGTCCAGCCTGAACCTCCCCTGGCGGAGCTTGAGGCCATTGCCTCTTGTCCTGTCCCCTGTCACCTGGGAGAAGAGCCCAGCTCCCTCCTCTCCACAACCTCCTTTCAGGTAGTTGTAGAGAGCAATGAGGTCTCCCCTCAGCCTCCTCTTCTCCAGGCTAAACACCCCCGGCTCTCTCAGCCGTTCCTCATAAGGCCTGTTCTCCAGCCCCTT
>WAAB01017257.1:372-31856 GCA_013389865.1 Piaya cayana | reverse complement strand
ACCAATTGTTAAACACTTCCATGTAATGACAGATTGATTAAGTCAACATGATGATCTTCAGGTATTAGTCAAATCCATAGACACACAAAAATGGGAAGGCCCTTTCAAGTTATTAACTTGGGAAAGAGGTTGTGCTTGTATTGCTACAGATAAAGGATCTTGAGGGGTACCAGCCAAATGGGCACATCCATACATCGAGGCAAAAGCAAAAGCAACCAACAAGGATGGGCTGCATGCCAACTTTGTGGACGTTATTAGGTGCTTTAGTTGGAAAAACAAAAAGGGGGAATTGTGGAGGCTTTTGCAGGCTGAGGAACACAGGAAAATGGAGGCTGTCCTTGAAAGGCCTTGGCTGAGAGAAGAAGCAGCATGAAGAAGGCATGAACAGTTAATCTTGGCCAACTGTATAACACCACATTGTATGCGTGAGAACAAGCAGCAAAACCAACAAATCATTGTAAAAAAAACTGCGCCCCTTCTTGCTAGTTAACATATATAAAGAAGCCATTAAGCTTAAATAAGGGTCTTCTGCTCATCAGGCAGTAGTCCCTGCATCAATCCTTTCAGGGAACTATAATGCCCACTTCTAAAAAAGACAAAAAGGAAGTCCAGGGGAACTACAGGCCAGGAAGTCCTATGTTGGTGCCCAGCAAGATCACAGATCAGAACCTCCCTGAAACTCTGGTGAGACACAGAAAATAAGGAGGTGACTGGTCACAGCCAACATAGCTCCACTACGGGGAAAACAATTTGACAGCTACACACGATGGCAATACAGCATTGGTAGATTAAGGAAGAGTAACTGACATCCCCCAAACAGACTTGTGCAAAGCACCTGACACTGCCCTCACATGACATTCTGGTCTCTAAACTGGAGAGACATGGATTCCTGGACAAGCTTGACAGGTGGGCCTGTGCAAAGATCATGAAGTTGAGCAAGGCCAAGTGCAAGGTCCTGTACCTTGGCCAAGGCAATCCAAAACAAACAGGCTGGAATGAGAATGGATTGGAAGTAGCCCTAAAGAGAAGGACTTCGGGGTGCAGTGGATGAAAAGCTCAACATTAGTTGGCAATGCGCAACCATATCCTGTTCTGCATCAAAAGCAGCATGACCAGCACATCAGGAGAGGTGATTCTGCCCCTCTACTCTACTCTTGTGAGACGTTATCTGGAGCACTGCATTCAGTTCTAGAGTCCCCAGCAGAGAAAAGACATGAATCTGTTAGAACAAGTCCAAAGGAGGGTCACAAAGCTTCTCAGAAGACTGAAGCACCTCCTATGAGGACAGTTGAGAGAGTTAGGCTGGTTTGGCCTACGGAAGACTCCAGTTGATACCTTAAAGCAGTCTTCCACTACTTAAACAGTACTACAGGAAAGCTGTGGAGAGGCTCTTTATCAGGGAGTGTAGTTTTAGGACGCGGGGAAGAGTTTTAAGCTAAAAGAGAGATTTAGATTAGATATTAAGAAGTTTTTTACAGTGAGGGTGGTGAGGCACTTAACAGGCTGTCCAGGGAAGTCATGGAAGCCCCATCCCTGATGGTGTTCAAAGCCAGGTTGGATGGGACTCCGAGGAACCTAATCAACTGGGATCAGGGAGGCGTCCCTGCCCCTGGCAGGGAGGGTGGAACTTAGTGATCTTTAAGGTCCCTTCCAACCCAAACCACTTCATGATTTTATGGAAATCCACCAGCCCAGGAGAGACTCACAGAGTCCCTTGGCAAGGCCCCAGCAACTGGGCAGGAGAAACCTCTAGGCCTCAAAGCTGTTGGAGGCAGCAGGTGCTTATAACATCCCTTAACAGGTACTACTTCCTAAAGCAAGTGTGGCTTAGTTAAAAGCTCCATTCAATACCGTCACGTGCTGGCCACTGAACCCCCAAGTTAGTGTTTACTGCTACGAGAGACACAACCAACAGAAATTCTAGCCAAGGGTTTTGCTCACTACAAAATGCTTCACAATAGTTTATCTAAATTATCATCCTAAAAATGTTTCTAACTATCTTAAATACAGTACCTTTACTAGATCAGTTATTAAGACGTGTATATAGAACAGTAGGATACGAGTCAACTAAAACACAAATACTTAATCCGTTTAGTACCTTTTCCAGTTAATTACTAATTATGATTCCCAGAAAACTCATTTAGCCTGCAAGTATCAATTTTACTGCTCTAAGGAACAGTCCCTAGAAAACCCTACATTCTTCACCAGTCTAAATACTAACACTTAATGAAAACTGCCCATTTTAAGGAGCATGTTGAACTTTATTTAAAAAATTCACTCACTAATGCTTGCATTCAAAAGCATAATTATTTATCTATATAACAGATCATACATCTCACCTTTAGAGTTGAGTAAGTATATGGATAATGGTAAGCAAAGTAGCAGACATCGTCTTTGTGTTGGAAAGTCACTGTGAAAGTAATTGTGTAATAAGATTTTCCTTTCTGGCCTCCAGCAGCAATTGAACTTCTTGAAAAGTGATTCCTAAGAGCAAAATTAAAATAATAAATGCATTAGAGTATTTTTTTTTAATTTATCATTGATTATTCCTGAATACACACTCTAAAAGCCAGAAATTTTCAATGACTGCGTTTCTCTATGTGCATCCAGATTAAATACACTTGTTTCCACCATCTGTAAAGATACTTTACTATAGCAGTGACAGATATTCACTCATTGGGAAAAGGTTAGTAAACAAAAACAAACAGCAAGAAAACCCACACCAAACTTAATTAAAAATATGCAAACAACTGTCAATCAAGAAAGGCAATGCATAGGTATGGTGTGTCATCTCGTCCTGTGCTTCAGGACTACTCTGTAATGATTACACCATAGAACACAGGTGACTGATCACAAGCACCATAAGATCATTATTACTGGAAGTCACTGTTAGGATTCAAGTAAGCATTTATATATACATTCCCTTAAAAACTTAACTGGAACAGCATGCAGTTTGTCAAAAGCATAAAAGATGAACAGGTAAAATATTAGCAGTGTGCTAACAAGACCCTATATATTTCTATCACTTCTGTTACTCTTCATAGTAACCCAGGAAGAAACTCTTCACAACAGAGCTACTGAAATAAAATCACCAAACTTGGAAGCAAATATCTCACTTCAAAAACCCTAACTAATCTTTAGTGTGAGATCTGCTGTATGTTTGACTGGTGTACTTACTTGTAGTAACAAATATCTGTCCCAACACGAGTCCAACATGGTCGAGAATGTAAAGCTTCTTGAACAGAATACATGAGAGGTTGCATACCTTAAAGAAAAAGTTAATCTTAATGCTTAACATCAAACATCAAGATGTTAATGACCCACATCAACACTGAAGTGTATGAACTACCTATACTCATTCACTTGTTATGGAGCATACTTTCATGAATGCCTGAGTATGTACACTCTTTCACCCAGGTGACCAAAGACTCTTTCCCTCACATCTGAATTTTCAGAGATCAATAAGCTTTGGTGCTGCCACATCCACAATGGTCTTACTACCTGCTTTAGCCTCACAACAGAACTTGATTTTAAGAACTGACAGCCAGTGTTTTAAGACACTCACTTTCTTTTTAACTGAAACTTGTCAAAATATTTTCTAGCAGCAATACTAAAAAAAGAATCTGGTCTGAAAATATAAACCACTGATCCTTGTTGAAACTGAAGGACACAGCTGGGCTGTCTAGTACAGTTATTTTTCTATGTATTTCTTCTCAGAAAACAGAAAATGCATCTTACCGTAGTTAAACTGACTATTTGACTTTTCACAGTTGATGATGTTAAACCGGTAACCAATGCCAGTTTTCATTCCACTGACTTCAAAGTAAAACCATTGATGATAATGATTGCTATTTATATCCGAGTTCAGAATTAGATCATATTCATTTCTAAAAATTAACAAAAAAACCCAAATCAATGTTTTATTAAGAAGCAGGAATAAAAGGCCTTATTTGTGAAAAGAGTTTAAATATCTTACTTTCTGATCTGAATAACTTTGCGCAAGTTTCCAGATTCAAATTTGGAATTAAACTTCAAAACACCTGCTTTCTTTGGTGCTGAGCAACTATGAGTAGAAAAAGAAAAGGGACAAAAATTAATATAACAAACCTAACCAAAACAAATCTAAGTTTATTTTAGCCCCTACTTGGTAATTCAGAAGTTATTCTGAAATTTCCTCTAACTACAGCCTGGATAGCAGAAACAGTTACGTATGATGAAGCTTTTATTGAAGTCTGTCATAATAGTATTGTTTTAAATACTGCAAGTCATAGACCAGAAAAAGTGGAATAGTATTGGAGTATTAGCTGAATACTGTTTTCATAAGAGTAAAAACTTACCTCATATTGTCAAGGTCATACACAACCTGGTCTATAATGTCATTCTGATGAATCAGTCTTTCAATATCTTGAAATATTTTAGTCCTAAAGTAAAAAGCAGAGTTCTTGTTTAAATTGTTGCATAACATTTCCAAATACAAAAGAGAAATTGCCTCATACAACAAAGAAAAGTAACAAAGCTGACATGAAGACAGTGGGATAGATTTTCAGAGACATGAGCCTCACTACCACTTATGTGCACAAACTCTAAGTGTAGTTAAGTTAAAAAACCTGCATCCACAGCTGACTGAGTATTTGTCTGCAAGAGAACTGTGTTTTCATGCACAAATTTTTTTATCTTACAGAAAAAAATGCACCATTTCATACTTTATAGAAGCAAGAATTACTCAAACATTACTTATGTTAATACTTTAACCAGGACAGAAATTGATAACATTAGTGACTTACATGAGTCCTACCATAATTAAAATTAATGAGTTTTAGAGAGTAGGTCATGCAGTGAATGTGTTAGTGCACTAACTTTTCACCTCTGGAGATCTAGGTTCATTTATCGACTAGGTAACAAGTAAGAATGAATTTGGTGATGTCAGCCAAATGTCAGGTGCATGTTTATCCCGATCATAAAATCATTGCACAACTGGGAGTATCTAGGTCCTGGTTTGGAAAAGTAAGAATGTGTTGCAGTTCAAGAATGAAATATAGTGGCAGAGCTGTGTGGAAAAGCTTGCACAGCACCTGCAATAAGAAGAAAAGGAGGCAGATTAACAATGAAGAACACAGGAACAAAGCGGTAAAGCACGTTCAGGATGGACATTCTCAATTTAAATATTGCTAATAAATGAAAAAAAGAAGGTAACTAAACAACCCTAGGACCTCTTACTAAATTAAAACTACACAAGAAAAAAAAAGAATCATCAGTTCAATATACTGACAAAACTGTAAAAAGGCTGACTCACCACAACCTCACAAGGTTCAGCTCAGGGCAAAATATGTTTTTGATCTCACACCTGACCTCACAAAAATCCTTAGATCTCATTATGCTTCAGCCCTAAAGGGTAATAATACTTCCTGTCATCACAGGAGTTTTGCCAAGACAAAATCCATTAATAAAAAAAAGGAATTAAAAAAAAAAAAAAAGTAATAACCAAAGTAGACAAAAAGAAAGAAGAAACGGTATTTGATATGAACACACAAAAAAGGAAGTTGTAGTGAACACTTTCAGATGAAAAAAACAAAACAAAACAAGAAAAGAGAAGCTATTTTAGGATAATTTAAGGAAAAATTATAAAAACAACACTGTTAATATGGAGCTAAGTCAGTACTGTGTGGATCTTTATTTACACGATGGTCACTTCTAAGTGTCAGATGATTAAAAAATGCAGAAGTAATTAGAAAATATGAAAGCATACCAAAAAAAAGTTGAAGTTTTAAGGGATTGAACAAAGTGAGAATTTAATCCTGAATGTATAAGGTATCAAATTGTGTAATAATTTTCTCCCCTAAAAAGTAGCATAGCACAGAACATTTCTCAGTGACATTTTTCCAAACAAAAATACAGTGAAAAACACGTTACTAAGAGTAAACAAAAAACCAAATACACTCCAAAGTACAAATTCAAAAACATCGCACCTCCTAGCATACTGCAAGATTTAAAGAACCTTCAAAAACCCCATATCACATCAGTCTAAAAAAAGGAAACTTAACTCCCAACTTCAGCTCTGACAATGTTTTCTTTTATTACAAAAGCAACCATCAAGGCAACCATTTAATTTCTAAATAAGACTTAGCTGACAAGTACTGACTATCTGCTTGCATTACAGAGAACATAAATCCCACTGGATGCCCAAAGAGTTTGGACATGACTTTGTAGAAGAATTTAAAGTTTCTCCATGTCCCCTACCAAACTAGTTTTCACCATCTCCCTATAACTATAAAGTATAATGAAGATGAAGTCTTTATAAACAGGTTGTCTTCTCAGGAATTTGTTCTATTGCAGTAATATGACTGACTCATTTGTAGAAAACTCAGTTCTTGGAATAGTGTGCTTCAAAAGGTGATGCAGGATTTTTTATTCAAATTTAACAGTTATTACCTGATAATTCATTTTTGTTTCATACAAGACCCAAAAAAGTTACAACACAGCAAATACAATAAAACATTTTGAAGCAAATGAAAATAAAACATACTCTAGGATTACCTTTCACTGTTTAGGAATCATCTTTATAGCATATTATAACCACCTAGGTAAGTTTATTGGTTTAAAGTCAGAATTAATCAAGAAATCTAAGAAGAACAAGCACTGGAATGACAAATTTTATCTGACCTCAGTTTTACAGAGGAAATTTCAGAATTAAATACTATAAGAAAGGACACAAAGATTTAAAAGATTTTCTTAAAATGCAGTTGTGACTTCTGATTCAAGATTATCTCCCTTCTAAATAAGCTGAATCTCAAAAAAAAGTTTGTAGGGAAGATTCTACTTCAACAGTGAAGAGCACTTTCTAGTAATGGTATATTCATTTCATTGTTACCATTTCAACACTTTGTAATTTAATTAGAAAGATTACTTTTTTTTACAACATGTGTGAAACAGCTGAAGGGTTTTAACACTACAGCCTAAAGAATCTCTTAATTACCTTAGTAACTAGATGTAAATATGAAAAGCCTCATTAAAGTCAGAAAGCTGAAAGCATTCAATATGATAATTAAGCTAGTGGCAATGTCTCATATATACTGTTATATGTTCTGCTAACTTGCTTACCTGTCATTATAATGCCTTACTATAGCTATGAGCCAGCTCTTACTACCTCTGGAAACAAATGGATGTGTTGATGTGCTGGTTTTTGTTGGCTTTTTATTTTTCATTCTGTGTTTATTGCATGTCACTCTGCAGGACCTAACACAAAGTGCATCCTCAGCATTCACTACCTCTAAAGTCTGTCATACTGCAAACACTAAAACCAAACACTCAAGCATATTAATTTTTCCCACTACATTTTCCTGAAAGACAGCTTTTCTAGCACAGCAAAGAGAAGACCTGAAGTACCTTTAGACTATTTTAGCTCTTTGCTAAAAGAGCTTTAGTTCTTAGCTCTTTGCTAAGAACTGAAGGGAGTGTTCAGATGGCAAAGGTTGTTAAGTTCGTTGGGGCTGTGTATTTTCTTGGTTTTTTTTTTTAAGAAACTACAAAATTTAGATAAGGGATAGTGGGAAGGTAGAAAGCGGGACTTGTGATGGGTTTAATTTTTTTGACTCTCCTGAATAGTCAGGTTGTGGCTGAAGAAGAACTACATCTCCCAGTATTGCATGTGATTTTTCTACGTAAGATCAGGGAGTCAGACACTGCGTCTTTGCTTCCCCTTCCGGCTCTCTCTCTCTTCCTCTTCCTGCTCTCGCTCTCTCTCTCTCGCTCACCTCTGGAGCCGGAGAGCATTTTTTTGCTTTGCTGTCAGGCTTTGCCGTGTGTGGGAGTTTGGGCTGTGTAGACCCCTTTGGCGGCGCGGAGGTCTGCTATCTTTGAGGAAAGTGATCGATTTCCTCTTGTTAGCTTTCTTGTTGCTTTCCTTGGATTCTTGCTTCCCTTCAGGGGCAGGGAGGAGTCCTCGGGAATCTCTGATTGCTTCCCTACGGGGGCAAGGGATGTTCTGGGGGGCTCTTATTCTCTGATTATTGTATATGTGATATTTTAGTTGCATATTAGTGTTAATACATTATATATAATCTACTTGTTTTCAGTGTTCTTTTTTTTTTTTCTCCCTCTCCCTTGGGCTTGTGCAGGGGGTTGGGGGAGGAGAAAAGATTGTACTCTACTGTGAAGTTCTGAGTGCCCAGCAAGGGGTGGTTTTTTTTACTCAAACCTTTACAGGACTGTATATAGAACTTGGTATTTATAAACCAAAGCACAGAATTAGAATTGTGTTCTTTCTCATGGCTCTGCATTGACCAGTGCCTACTCACCTACCTTCTTGCTGCTTTTCACCAACAATATTTTCAGATGCCAAAGTAAAGACTGTATATGTGCCTGTTAATCTCCTCTTAAAAGACTGTTTCTGAAGTGAACAAAACAACAACAAAAAAGGAGCATGGTGACTCACCTTTGCACCCCGTATGGCCTTTCTAAAATAGGCTCCTTAAATGGGGGTGGAATATGGCCAAAATAATCTGGATAGGCCATTTCTGAATATTCAGGAACTGATTTTGTGGTTTTTACCATTTCAATATAAAGATCACAGTCATGAACTGGTGACACATCAGAAACCTCAAGCACTACTTGTTCCCCTGATGAATTAGATCTGGAATCCTCCTCCTCCGAATCCACCCCAGTGCAGCAGAGTCTTCCCAGCTGGACAGACGATCCTTCAAGGAGACTGCTGCCACAAGGTGAAACATGTTCACAGGGTTTATTACAAGGAAGTGGAGTAAGGCTAGTTCTGCTTTCTTTCTTTATTACACAGTCTGTACCATAATACTGATTATTTTTTCCGTTATTCTGCAGACTGATTCTGTCCAAGCCTTTAACAATTTCTTGGTTTAGACACCAGCAGGATGGAAGCAGGTTTCTTTGATCATTTTGGTAGTGTAAACTGCTGTCTTTGATACTATCTTTCTTTGGTAGTTCCAGAAAGGTTGGTCTTCTATTGTATTCCTCTGTCAATAAAGGATTGCTCTCCTTTAAAGCAATTCCTTTGGTTGACTGGTTTGCTTCAGCAGAGTGCTCCTCTCCTGCTGTAGGAACAACAATAGGTCCACCCAGATTTGCATCAGGTACAAAAGGTTTTGGCTCCTTGGAAATTAAGTCATATTTCTTAAAGAACAATAGAGAAAAAATATTTTAAAAAATAGTAAACAATTGAAGTTTCAGCTTTTACAAGAATGTAGTGTCAAAGTCATAAGCAAGTAGTTCATCAATAACAAATTAACAACTCAACATGATTCCCCTGATATCTTAACATACTACTTGAAAACTGTCCACAGCATTTAAGGAAACAATACAATGAATATTTTTCAGAAATCTCACAACCTTTCTTATTATTTTACTTTCTGCTGTGTGCAACAATCACATATCAGAAACACTTTGGATGTGCCTACTGTTCCCTTCTCAAAGCAACTCATAGAATTTAATTAAGTCACTCCATAGCACTCTCATATATTTAGCTCTAGAACTGTATACACATTTTTCAGCTAGAGGAACTACACAGCCAGTGAGGAATGTCAAGATTGTGTTCCAGAGTCAACCAGTCATGATGAGGAATGCATTGGGAATCATGTACTCTACCTGAAAGTTTTCTGAAAGTTCTGGGAAAAGGTGCTCATACATTTTCAATTCTTCTATGGGTCTTCCCAACTCCTCTCTAGGTTTCAGCTTATTAATATCGGTTTCAATATCATCATTCTGAAAGAACACCAGAACAAATTAATCTTGCATCCAGAATTAATTAACTGCTAAAATAATTACATCCACCTTTTAACTACTGACATGGGCATGCTTTAAAAGCTGAATATCCCTATTTTAAAATTATCTGACCTGAACTTTTCACCTCACAGGTTTAAGCAGCTCAGTCTTATTAGTACACCAAAGCCTTCATTTCATCAGAAATAGTACAAACATCTCCATTTTCCTGCTTACACCCAAATGTATTATGTACAGACATCAGACTACACATCACGAGTTCTGTGCATAACCCAACTGCTGCAACCTGGGATGTGGAGATCCCATCTGACTGTGGTGACAACAGAATAACTGCTTCTATGGCAGATAGGGCACATGAGAGTCTTGAGTAAAATTTCTCATTACAGTCTGTGGACAGGCAATTTGATTAACACCTGAATACATGTAACAAATACAGAAAAAGGCAGTTCTGACCAAATATCTTCTCATGTTATAACTGACAGCTGAAGAGCAGAACAGGACCTTCCCAAAGCCATGTAACAGTGAGAGTCCTGAGCTTTACCTCTACAGTTGGCAGAATTTAAGTTACCCTGCTGGAACACAAACCTATTCAATCCTGCCCAGAATGACAGGAAAGGAGTAACTCCTACGTACTGAGTGGTGTAGGTAAGAATAGAGAGGTGAGAGAAATAAGAATTGGGAACAGAACACTACTAAAAGAGCCGGCAGTTCTGTTTCAGGCATCTGTACACCAGACATTACACATAAAGCAAACAGGTTTGGATAGAAATCTCAAAGCAATCTTAATAACAAGGATATTTTTAAGGAGGAGCCACATTCCTTAAGTTTCAGGAGCTTGCTTTATTTTAGCAATTGCCCTAAAAACTTCCTCAAAGTCCTTTTAAAACTTAAAACATACAGCTGCATACATCACTCAAGCAAATGAAAAATAGATGTGATACCTGATTTTGCCATTTAATTTTGTTTCATACCAACCTTAAAAAGTTGGTCCTTGTCATCATCATTTTCAGTTTCAACTTCTGATTCTGTTTCAGCATCATCGTTATCATCACTTTCATCTACTACATCATCCACTATGATACAAAAAAGTTTTAAGACAGATTATACATTTAATCCAATACATATGCTAAAAAAATAAATCTATGTTCTCAGTTTATTTTCCTTTTAACTTACCATTTGAAAAACTTCTGAAAACCAACTAGTAAATGCTAATTACTATTATCAGATTTAGAAAACAAAACTGCTTGTTTGACAATACTTCAGTTTCAGTTTATTATAGTTGTCAAAACAAAGCGCTCTGTTTAAACAAAGCAAACCAAAACCAAACACCACCTAACAACTCCCTAGCAAACACCACCAAACAACTCCAAAACACCTAGCAAGACAGCACATGGCCATTAGAAATGCTTTACAACATGGATGTGCCAAGAACATCTCGGCACAGCTTGCAGTCAGCACAAAATGATGTCTCTGACACCTTTTCTCAAAGTATGTAATAATAGCCATGTTAGGGAAAAAAAAGATGTTTCAGCAGCTTTTAGTCATGTTAGCTACTACTGATCTACTGTTAGGGAACAGTGGGACAAAGCAACCTTCACCTTTTTAGTTTTGCTTAAATGGGGTCTAACAATTAAAAAATTGAAAAAAAAAAAAAAGAAATCAGAAACACATCACTGGAGATTCAGCCAGCAAGAAGATACTGTAGGAGACTGGACACCACAGCTGCTTAACATGGACAGGTTGGACACCGAGTTTTATCCACAAAGATAGATGTTATTTTTTAGACACGTAGAGCTATCTG
Source organism: Piaya cayana (assembly GCA_013389865.1). Classification (NCBI taxonomy): domain Eukaryota; kingdom Metazoa; phylum Chordata; class Aves; order Cuculiformes; family Coccyzidae; genus Piaya; species Piaya cayana. The sequence goes on along the minus strand of WAAB01017257.1, from coordinate 20,308 downwards.
GGATACTACTGACTACACTGAACAACCTAGGACTTCCTCCTTTTTTAACACAGGAAAACAAAGGAAAGCAAACTGATTTTCACTCATGACTAACAAGAACCGGGCTAACTCCCTCATATGTGGAAGTAGGCATTAACTGGTTATGGTTATTCTGACAGATGTCCTGTTTACTAGTTGAAAAGCTGAACTTCAATAAATCTCATGCAGTTTGAGTGCTTCAGGGGTTTTGTCATGTTTATTTGGAAGTATTTTCCATGAAGAAAACTATCAGTAAAAAGTTCAATCAAAATGATTTTATGTATTGCTTTTACAATGATGACTATAAAAGATTATATTCTTAGTAAGCTCAAAAACTTCACCCACTCCAATATCCTATGTCTCTTTCAACACAACAGTTTTTCCATTACTAGAAAATCTTATGTACCATATCTCCTTAGGTTTTTTAAACTTTTTTTTAATAGATGAGAAGCCTGTATTTAAAAAAAAAACCAAAAACAAGAAACCAAACAACTATTTATGGTTGGACTTGATGATTTGGCGGGTCTCTTCCAACCTGGTGATTCTATGATTCTATTTCTAATGTACTTCCACAGAATGCAAAGTTTCAAAATCGATATAATGGATTATCAAAAGTACTGTATTAGGTAGAGGCTTAATTTCTGCGGATTTTGGAACATATTTCTAAATCTATTTTCTGCTTTAAAGACAAAACAAAGAAACTCCAAACTCCTGCAGTTTGACTCTGTCCTATATGAACCCCAGTCAGACAGCTGCCCTCTTTCAGAGGAAATTGATCATATTTTGTTTCAAGAGATAAGATGAAAAACAAGAAAATAAAGTCTGATTTGGCCTCTTCAATTTAGAGCAATTTTCTGACAGCAATTTGAAAAAGCACTAAACACTAGTTATCAAACAATAATTAAAGGTGTTAACAATGTGATTAACCTATTTCCTACAAAGCATCACAAATGCTTTGCAGGCATGAGTTGCCTAAGAGATTGTGCCAGTCCAAGAAAGCAGCTCTACTCCATATACAAAGGAACGAGAAACCAGAGTAATTTTTTCTTTTTTTTTCAAAAAAGGGCTTAAAAAGGTACATGTTAAACTGGACTTAGTGAATTTAGATTATCAGAGTAATACAAAGAAATCACTGAATATACACCCCTGTAAAACAGGATATACACTGCATTACATTTCACATGGGAGAATGTATGTTAAGTGAACTAAGAAAAGAGCACATCTAAATTTGTAGACCAAGTTGTACAGCCTATGCATTATTTGAGTTTGATGAACAGTTTTACTTCCTGGTTTATTTTTCCTATCTCAAACATAACCACAGATGTTTAGATAAAATTTTCATCAGTTAAAACTTAACATTAGAAATTGGTGCTCCACACTAACAGTCACAAACCTTCTGTCAGCTTCAAAGGCTCAAGCATCCAATATTTAGTAGAGAAACAAATAACTGCAATTGATTCCACCTTATATAAGGCAAAGCTAGACATAGTGAAAGACAAAATATTAGAAAATAACCATACCATCAGGAGGCAAACTATACAGCTGAGCCACAGGACCACTGGCAGGAATAACTGGGAGTTGGAAATGGAAAGCACTTTTAATAGTTGGTAAAGGAAGACGATTTTTAGGAAAACATTTCCTCATTATTAGGCTGGACGTGTTGACAAGGGGATCAAGAGTTCTTACTGCAAGGCACTCCTGAAACAGGAAGATAATAAAGACAAGAGAAAAGTGTCTCAGACTACTACTCAGATTCAAACTACCTTTGTTTTAGTTTCTAGAATTCATTAATAGCAAACTATTTTGTTTACAATACATTTTGCTAATGTCTCCTTTGAAGACCAGAACAACTTCTACCAACACAATTCACCTTTTTTAAAAACCAAAATGTCAAAATTAAAATACTTCTCCCTGCTTTTTTTTTTAATTAAGTTAAACAACCCCTCCCAGAGACAGTCACAGCCAAATAACAGCAAATATTAATTTAAGTCCATACTCATTCCATTTTAGTCAAGTACTGGAAATAATCCTTACACCAGGAACAACCACAGATATCATAAGAGAACTATGACAAGTTTGAGTGTTTCTAAAGCCTAAGAATCAAAACCAACAACAAACTCCTGAGACAAACTTACTTGTGAAGTGTTGTAAAGAATTTTCATTCCATTGGCATCAATGAATGCTTTTCTTCCCAATTTGATGTTTGTAACACTTCTGATGCACTGTAAAACTCCTTTACGTATCAGCACGTATCTGTGTCGACTATCATGACGGTGCCAATCAATATAAATGGTTAGAAGCAACTGCACATATCCTCTGTCTACTGCTCTCCTGGCATTTGTTTCTTTGCAAAAAAGTCAGGAAAGAAAATTAAAAATTATCCAATTATTCCAATATTATTCTCAAATCAATATTAAATTATTATTTTTACCCAAGTAAATTAACTATTTCCTTTAGAGTAATATTTTAGCTATGCTTAGTGAAGTATTACAACAGCCTGCGCAAAAATTACTGACTACTTGAAGCCAGAACAGACTACACTTCATTCTTCAGAATAACACTGTACATAATTTTCATGGTTTACCATAACACTGTGCATTATACTTGAAGACAACTGCAAGACAGCAAATTTTTTAAAAATGTATTTACCTAAAGCAAGTCCATCTTTATCCACACACAAAATTTAGATACAAGATTTGAAATAAACTTCTTAACACTTGTAATCTATACAGTTTTGCAGCAACTAACACTTAAACCTTGTAAACACAAAACAGCCCTAACCCAATACTGGGCAATCAGAATGACAACTGGGTTCTATCCATCACAATTTAGTGTTGTTACAAAAAGATTTACTTAAGATTTACTGAAGAAACCCTGTATTTTCCCTTGCCACCACTTTCAGATGTTTATATAAGATGATGCATAAGAGTTAAGCTACAGATATCCTTTACTGAAGGGCTGAGCTGAGTGGCTGTGGAAGGCTGTTTCTCCAACTTGGATCCAGATCAGTTCTGCAGAAGCAGTGCAGCCTTTCTGCTGCATAACTGCAGAAACCATAACTAATTATGAAACACATTTATATAGCATACAAATAATAAAGTGCAAGAGACTCCGTCCTTATTTACACACACACAGACCCCCCCCACACACACCCGCCTCTCAACTAGACAAACGGGTTCTTGTAGTCAAACACTTACTTGATTTTAGCAATGCAGCAAGTGTGTCTAAAGCAACCCTGTCAACATAACAAGAAAAGTCAAAGGAACAACCAACCAGTAAGCTTAATCCATATCACAGTAAAGCTATACAACATATTAAACACTAACAGATTTATTTAGCATCTCTCCTCATATTTTCCCAGTCGCACTGCATTACGGACTTTGCTTTTGAAATTTGATTTTACTGAAATATCATGTGTCCCTGATAAATCTGAAGTCTCTAATGAAATTCAAAACTATCAGTGCAATGACTATAAATACTTTCAGCCTTTGCAAAAAAAGGTACTATAAGTGACAATGTAATGCTTATGAACCATATAAGGTCTTACCAAAGGTCTTACCAATGGGCAAGACCTTTGAAACTCATCTTCCCATGCTAGTAGCAAAACAAGAACTGCTACAATACAAAAGACACTATTTCAGAAAACTGCAGGTCAAAAACGGCAGCGTATGAACATATTAAGTAATGCTCCTCAATCTGTACTACAAGATCATCAGTGTAAAAGTTTTCTTCTACACAAGAATCTTGTATTCCTCAACTCAAGGTGTAAACCAGAACACATACTTATTTTTACCCTCTTTGTAAAGATACACTTCAAACATCTGATCCTAAACTATAAACAAGGGTATCATGATTACTTATCCAAGGTATAATAAGTTCATATGTCTAATTTTAGCTGGGGCTTAAAGCAGCAAGGCATCTTTTTAATACAACACTGACCACAAATATGAGATTTAGGTAACACAACACTCTCATACTTTAATTAGAATATGAACAACAACACTGTTTTGCTAACCCAATTAAACATTCAGTTTTCCACAGGTGTGTACTTCAAAAACGGTAGTAGTGTATAAAGAGAGAGCTAGATCCACTTCCCTATTTTCACCCTAAATTCACTTAGAAAAAAAAAAATACATGGGACAAGGACAAGGGAAATCTAAAGTTACAAACTTAACATATACAGTAAATACCATTTTATTTTTTAAAACACAATAGCCCAATAGACAGACATTGTTGGCCCCTCCTACTTTGTTATGTTTTTGCTCTGAGTCTGTAACTGCTTTGAAGTAAAACAGAAAGAATTTTTCATTACAAAATAAAACACACAGTGTCACTCTAAAAACACAAAGGACATGTAGGAGCTAATTCAACAACAACAAAAAAATTGTGGGATTGTCTCAAGTTGTTTGTCCTGATTTGACAATAACCACTGCGGTTTCCATGCAGGAATATCAGAAGGAAAAGAAAAATAACAGTTATATTCTTTTACAAGTACTGTAACTAGACATTCAAATATTTCTTGTTACTTGGTGAAACTCAACTCTCAGGTTTGTGGTTCTCATTCCACCACTTCTCATTTTAACTTTCAAATACAAGTTATGTTTGATTTCCAATATCATTTTTCATTTATGACTAAGTTTTGAAATGTATCTAAGGTTTTTCCATTTACTACATTAAAGAGACTTCACTTACTTCATAAGGCTAGTGTTCCTTTTAGTAAAAGGGCCAATGATCTTAAACAACAGTTCTACTACTCCATTCTTTCCCAAGGACACTGCATTTACAGCTGGAAGAGTTTAATATAATCCATTTTAAGATAATATGAACAGCAAACCAAAGATCAATATACTCAAACTATTATAAACTGCATGCAAGGTAATTTTTAAGTACAAAAAACATTAGACATGTTTGTGCTTTAAGACATAATGACAAGCAGACACTACTCAGCACGTAACTAGTGTGCTAATCAAATCCTATTGAAACTTGGAAAAGAAGAAAATAAATTAGTTACTACTCTACAAATAATCTACTACTTCCAGTCCATGCTTCTGCTTTCTTAGTTGTTAAGATACACCATAAAAATTTTTCTTTTACAAAAATCTCATTTTGTCAAAACAGCAGGGTTTCTAAAACTTCACATCTAACAAGTTCTACAACTTGCTGTTATCCTACAGTATTGGGACGGACAGATATGTCTACCAGGATTTGAAACCTGAGTGCTCACTGTAAAATTTAGAAATGCCAATTGGTATAAGCTTTTCAGAGCATATCTGTTCCCAGAAAAAAGATTAAAATAATCTGTTTGAAAGAGAGCAAATTAAGAAAAATTACTCTGATATCTAAGATCAAGAAGAGCATATTGGCTGCATATATATGACTAGAGCCGAACACCCACTGAAATTACACAGTGTTGAAACAAGCATAGAAATCCAATTCCTGACTGAGTTTAGCAATATGCACTCCTACCAAAGTAGGAAAAGAGTAAATTAAGAATTGACTTCAATTTAACAAACACTGTTAGTAGTGAATTTAGTACTTGAACCCTAGTTACAATTTCATTAGCATTAGCACCAACATTACTAAGATCTAAGAAAAGTTAGGATTATATTCTGGTAGAAGTACACAAACTTCAGATAGTACCACCCATCTGAAAGTAATCAACTACTACTGCTTCCATTTTTCAGGAGTGGGAAATTGAGAGACAGACTTGATCTACATAGAATCTGGAGCATAAGTCTTATGAGGAGCAGCTGAGGGTTGTTTAGTATGCAGAAAAGGAGGCTGTGGGGAAACCTTATTGCCCATCTACAACTACCTAAAAGGAGGTTGTGGTGAGATGGGTGTTGGTCTCTTCTCCCAAGTAACAAGTGATAGGACAAGAGGAAATGGCTTCAGGATCCACAAGGGGAGGTTTAGCCTGCATATTAGGAAATACTACTTCACCAAAAGGGTGGTCAAGCTCTGGAAGAGGCTGCCCAGGGCTGTGGTTTAGTCATCATCCCTGGAGACATTTAAAAGATACGTAGATGCGGCACTTAGGGACACAATTTAGTGGTGGACTTGGCAGTGTTAGGTTTATGGTTGGACTCTATGATCTTAGAGTTCTTTTCCAACCTTAATGACTGCATGATTCTGTAAGAATACAAATTAGAGACTCGGTTCAATTTCTGACTTCCAAGATGAAGAAAGTTTTCATCTAAGATATGTAACTGTCTGCATTAGAATCTTCCATTGAGAAGCATTTTACCTCATTATCAGAGACCTCTAAAGAAATAACACTTCCACATTTTAAAAGAACTAGGAATTTATGAATTACAGATGCTTATATAAATGCCCTGAAACATAATCTTACAGATTATCAAATCAATTCTCTTCAAGGAATGTGGTTATGTTTTCATCTCTGTCATTTACGAGGTTTAACAGCTATTTTGAGCTCAATGAAAAAAACTGAGATCATGTAACTGACATAAGAAACACAGCAAAAACCATGCTATTCTCATCAACTTCCTACTGCTATTCCAAGCAATGAATTAGGCTCTTGTGGAAGAATATCAGTCCAATAGTAGGGCACTTCAACACAAGGAATAAAGGAAACAGAATATTTCCTGTGTGAATCAAGTTTTAAATTAGCAATAAAGAACAAAATAAAATAATAAAAATAATAAGAATAATTTAATTTAAAGTGCTTTCACAAGCACAATGCCCAGTGCTGCCATTCCTGGTTTAGATCTTAAGGCATCAGCATTTATGCAAATTGAATTACTCAAAATTCCACATATCCAATAGCACTCATTAAAATCCCCAACTATACATACACACACACACACAAACATACATTGAACAAAAGGCAAAGATACACAGAAAGTAAAACAAGCTTCATGTTTTTTAGAATTTAAGGAATTTGACACTGGACAAGCAAAATCTCAGACAAAAGCAATTATTTTAACCATTTAACATTAAGCAAGCATTTAGATCTGTTATTTTAACTCTACAACACAAAGAAAATAATTATCTGCAATACTTACAGTTAGTTGAGTAAACTCTTAATACTTGAAGACATGGCAATAACAGCCTGTGATTTTGCAAATTCTGCTTCACTAAATTCAGTGATATGTTTAGTGAGCCATTAATTCTTGCTTTCATGCCAATTTTTTTGTCTGACAAAGAAATACAAGATCAATCACAGTAATTTTGAAACTATTGCCAAAAAAAAAAGTTAAATGAACTGAAAATTCCTTCTATTGATAATGTATATCTGTGTGCCACCACTGTTTTGTCCCCTCTATTTTACTCCACATTTGATTCTCCTTTACCAATTCTGAGCACATGGATGCTTACAAAAACAATCGAAGGAAAATTTCTCTTAAGTTTCAATTTTAAACCTGTAAAGTATTAAGCCATATTACTTAGATTTATCATTACCACCTTTTGGACCAATTTTTGCAAGAAGAGTATGAAGAAGCACCATTAATTCTTCATTTGGTGGACAGTCTTTGCTGGCAGTCAAAAGCAGTTGCAATAAGATCTGTGTCCCTCCTTTAGTGACTAAGACATTTGCTCTCCGACCACCACCTAGAAATTAAAACTCAACTGTTATCTCCAGAACCAAGAAACAATTAAGTAGCTAAGCTACAGTTACCATGAAGTCTTTATAATACCAATACTTTCTTCATAAATTACTAAGGAATACAAGAACGTGCTGGGGTAGTCCTATAGGAACAAATTATTTGTGATGATTATTTGAAAGGTGTTTCAATCTTTATACTTTTTGTTCTGCATATAAATCAGTTTTAACAAACATTAGAAAGAAAACAAACAACCACCCTCCAAAGAAAAGTCTGTAGAAAAGTAAAGGAATATAACTGAAAATGGTTTTTTTAAAAAAAAAAAAACTTACCAACTGAGACTATCTCAATGAGAATATTCAATATATTTAGAATGGTTTGAGGATCTTTTGTATTCTGCAATAAAACCAGAGATATTTCTTTGCTTAACACAGAGGTCTAATACAGCAGTTTAGATACTTAACAAAGTGGAGAAATTGCCACTAAATTAATCAGAACTTAAGATGTAATCACCCAGCACACCACGCCCCTTTGCAGGCTGAACTACAAAACCAATGAAAGTCTAGTTTGTAGTATGGTATATTAATTAGAACTGAGAGTTGACAAATAATTTCTACGAATATTTAAGCATAAGGAGAGAAATTAAGAATATTATGTTATTTGAAGTACATACCTAATTATTACAGCCCTACACAAGTTTTGGACATTAGCTAGGATAACAACATCTTTAATAACATGAAGCCCAATGATAAAACATAAACAATCTTTGTACCCATAACCACACAGATTAAAAGGTTTTACCTCTAGGGTTGACAGGATAATATCTATTCCAGTGGAGCCCTTAGAAGTCATCTCCTTCCTGGTTTTTTCTGCCAATGAGGAAAAAAAAAATTTAATATACTTGCTTGCAGAAAAAAATACCATATACAGATTGAGGAGAAAATGTAAATCTACACTGTAAATAAAAAATACTAAAAACTGCATATTTATATGCATGTGTTAGTACTAAGTAAAATAATTAGAAGACAAGTTATTTTAAAACCTGTATTGGCTTTTACTTGTTCAACAATCTTNATACCAATACTTTCTTCATAAATTACTAAGGAATACAAGAACGTGCTGGGGTAGTCCTATAGGAACAAATTATTTGTGATGATTATTTGAAAGGTGTTTCAATCTTTATACTTTTTGTTCTGCATATAAATCAGTTTTAACAAACATTAGAAAGAAAACAAACAACCACCCTCCAAAGAAAAGTCTGTAGAAAAGTAAAGGAATATAACTGAAAATGGTTTTTTTAAAAAAAAAAAAACTTACCAACTGAGACTATCTCAATGAGAATATTCAATATATTTAGAATGGTTTGAGGATCTTTTGTATTCTGCAATAAAACCAGAGATATTTCTTTGCTTAACACAGAGGTCTAATACAGCAGTTTAGATACTTAACAAAGTGGAGAAATTGCCACTAAATTAATCAGAACTTAAGATGTAATCACCCAGCACACCACGCCCCTTTGCAGGCTGAACTACAAAACCAATGAAAGTCTAGTTTGTAGTATGGTATATNATGTAAATCTACACTGTAAATAAAAAATACTAAAAACTGCATATTTATATGCATGTGTTAGTACTAAGTAAAATAATTAAAAGACAAGTTATTTTAAAACCTGTATTGGCTTTTACTTGTTCAACAATCTTCCCATGCTCTAGAAAAAAAAAAAAACTGTAAAGAAAAAAATCCCTAAGAAAGCTCTCTTCCAGATACTTCTAATGCTCACGTATATACACATACGTACACTGTGAATTATTACTTAAATTATAGGTGTTCAACAATATAACGGGCACTAAGCAGAACCTGCACTATGCCAGGTAACATTAAACATGGCCTTAAGTACGTGCTTTCAACAATCAGTGACAAAAATAGGTGGATAATCCATTTCACCAAACAAAGATATAAAAGAGAAGTCCAGTAAGGAAGAAATACAAAACAGAAGGCTCAAAAGGAAAATTACCAACACCACAAGACTCAGGTATTTACCTTGACTCTGAACCAGATGAAGGATCTTTGAGGTAATGTATCTGGCATTGTCTGCTTCTCCTAGTATAGAGTCTAAATTGATCTTTTCCAGCTGTGACAGCAGAGACTTAGTCCGAGAATTTGCAGAAACACTACAAGAAAGGGGTTTTACATTCATTTTTCCATCTAAATCAGAGAGGAACAAAACCCCTAACAACAGAAATCCCATGTCAGAGTCAGAGGAGTGGCTAATTCACCTTCCTGTTTTAACTCAATGGAAAACAGTCTTAATTCTCCTTAATTCTGGCAAATTTACAAATTTTGCAAAGCCTGCATTGCAGCAGAGTAATTATATATAACAACATCTCGAAGAGCAACTGTGAACAGCAAAATGAGTTGCAACAAATAAACTCCAGATATGGGTAAAAATGTTATTTATCGAAGTCAATTAGCGTCACTTGCATTTAATACAGTTTATGTCAAATACCAAACCTGCAATTAAGGAAATTTGGCTACTAAAAGTCCCAAAGACTGTTTGTCATATAAGCCAGTGTTTGGGAAGTGAAAAAAAAAGATTATCATTCAAGAAGCGAGCAAACCAACACACACAAACTTAAGAAAAAAGAAAAAACTTTGGAAGGTATCCAAAGCTATCATCAGTTTGGATTGATTTTGAACACAAGAGTAATTTGGCCTGAGATGATAAAATTGGCTTGAAAATATATGTTAATATAAGAAACAACTTAAAGCCATGCATTCACATAGATAGGTAGGTTATGATGAAAGAATGGATGTCAATACTCATAGTATTCAAAATAGAGTCAGTCCAGAAATTGTTTTATCTGCTCTCTGGTTTGAGATCATAACGGTTATTTAGAATAGTTTTCAGATTCACATTCCCACAGAAAAGTAATTTTCAGACCAATGTTTAACATCTGAATTAGTCATGTAAGTAACTACAGGAAATTAAGATTCCCAAGGATCAACTACCTTGACTTTGCACTTAAACATTAGTCTCCTTTAATAATCAACAATTTATTTTACACACATACTGTTCTGACTGTCTGCAATCAACTAAAGTATATATCAGCCTTATAAATACTGTCCATTTTGTTTATGAGGAGTTATTACTCCTTGATTTGTAGTTTACATCTGTGTAAAGGTTTCACCCCTGCAGTTAGCTCACTAAAATAGTTAGTCTAGGTGTGGACAAAAATGTTTAAAAACAATGAAAATGGTAGCTGACAGCAAAGGCTGTACTGCCCTGAAAGTACGTTATAAAAGCTGGTTATAAAACTACTTCCACCACTTTCACCTTTCTACATTGACAATAAATGAGAAACAATCAAAAAAAGGATTTCATATTACAGGTGATATTACAAGCTGTTATATCAGTAATAAGAAACGGTTACACTAATTGTAGAGCTTAAGTCAGAATAACTTTATATTGTGAAGGAAGCATGTAATCTTCTCGGTTACTTGCTAGACTTAAAAATTAAAGTATTTTTTGAGCTAAAAGTAATGTTTCAGTAACCAAGACAGATTACTTCCTTTGTATAAATAAAGCATAATCCCTCCAAGCCTTTCTCATCATCCAAAACCAGGTTGAATAGCATAAAGCCTTTATTATTTGCATAAGCTTCCTTTTGTTTATTTCTACTCCTCTATTTATCCACTGAACTCCAAGTATTTCAAAATAAACCCAAGATTTTAATGAAACCTCTTTTGACCTTGTACACAACTAATTAACTTCCAAAGTATGTCATCTTCACCAGCTCCAAAATTAAAACAAGTAAGATTCCAAATAACCCAATGTGTTAGAGAACCGCTGCTTTTCAGTTAGTGTGTGCGTGAGATCTTGGCTGGCCCAAGGGGGCAGAATGCAAGTTTAACATTGACCTTGAGCAGATACCCATGTATCCATGAAGAGACCAGAACATCGCAAGAAGAGTTGAGTAAACAAGATACAGGAACAGCCAGACTACAAGTGGAAGGTTTATTGAAGTTATAAGAGAAAAAAAAATAATCCAACCATGAACTGTTGGTCCTTAGTTGAACCAATTAGATATAGACACATTCTTAAAAATATATAAAAGAGCTTGTAATAATAATAAAGACCATCTTTGCTCATAACTTTCTGCATGTTGTGTCCGTCCCAACAGCGACAAGTATGAGTGTATATGTGTGTGTATATATATGTGTATTTCCATTGTGGTATATCATTGGTCTCAAAACAAACTACATATAGTTTCAAAGCTAGAAACAACTCAACAGAGCAAAGATCCTGAGGAACAAACAAAAGAAATAAGTTTACTAAAGATGAAACTCATTTGCAGATATTAAAATTCTGAACAAACCTGATTTTTTTCAGTGCTGTGGCCTGCAAAATTTAAGCCACAATGCAATGTGGAAGTAATATGCCATGTGCAGAAAGGTAACACCTAACGTAACTTCTCCATACTTAAGAGAAACCTTTAAAAGGTTTCGGAAGGGTAAGTCATTGTCACCACTGGGTGGTAGTACCTAAATCCTAATATTCAGAGGTACAATCTCCTCCTAGTGCCAGGATTTCTATCAAAACCAATAAGCACTCATTGTAGCAGTTAGAGATCTTTAGAATGGTTTTAAGCTACTCATCTTGCACAAGGTCTCCCAAAAGAAATATAGCCAAACAAACTTCATATCTTCAGCATACCAAATCATCACTCTTGAAAATAACACCAGCCCAGAGTCCACACTGAAATATCAATTCAAATCCTGATTTCTTCTAAGCTATTACTGCATTTTCTTCTTAAAACAAGAATAATACTCTTAATTTGCATTCTAAACTAATATACAGAGCGGTTATACAACTGCAACATGCTTCAACATCTGCGGAGTAAACTGAAAAGTCTGTAGGAGAGGAATTACAGCAGCCAGCCTGACAAACTGTTCCTGAACATAACACTGATGTAACAACGCATTTGATCCAAGAACAAAACGCAAGTCAAATATGCAATGGGAAGCTTTCTGATATTCATAATGCAAATACGTTTTGACTAAAAAACATTCAGGATTTGACTCCAGAAGATAGCTCTCCAAAACAGAGACACTGTGGAATTCATTATTTTTAATTCAACATCTAGATAAACCAAGAAAATAGTCGGAATGGTACAATAAAAAGTGTCTTGTCAAAGTCAGATTTACTATTGAGTTGCTGACATTGCAGAAGCTCACATGAATACCCTAAGCACTGTGGCCAGCATTTCACACTAGACTTGGTTTCCAAAGTTGTGCAGTAACCTCCTTTTTGCTGAGAGAGACATTTTTCACTCCATCCATTCTAAAGTCTTCTCTCAAGAGCCTCAGGAGTCATTGAAGGTCACATGGAGTCTCCATCTTTAGTTCTAAAACTCATGACTAAGGAGAATCAGAAGAAATTCTGTGGCCATATAAACTGTTCATTTCAGAGCTGCATGATCATCACAACTGCTCTTCATGACAGGCACATGCCCAACCAGTTCTCAACAGTCTGCAAAAATAGTGATTCAACAACCAAAGGCAACTTGGTTCTAACCCTTTGCATTCTCTTAATGAAATTTTGACTCCACACAGTTTATTCTTACTATTTCTGGCTTTCCTCACTACAAATGAGCCTGTTCTTTACCTGTTCCAGTGATACACCTCTCTAAGCACAGTACCTTGTACATATTTCCCTCAGATATTCTTAACCATTTTGGGCATTTTACAAGAGTATTTTTAACTCATTTTGTCCTCCAGTATTTTTGCAGATCTTTAAGTTGTCTGCAAATTTAACAAGAACTCGTTCATCTCTTTCAGATCATTAGCCAAAGCATAAAGTATTTTCTATCATTAATCATGACAAAAAAGAATGAGCACATTAAAAACTGTGCACCATTTGCTTCTGACAACTATTAAGTACCACTGTTCTGGTATCCAGTCAGTGCTTTTACTCCAGAGCATTGGGATGCAGCACTTGTCCTAGCTTCCTGACCACAATCATCTGCAATGGCTATTTTAGTATATCTTTAAAAACACATATGGCATTTTAACGCCACTTCCCTGCTCATGGGACCTGTTATTCTCTCACAAACTGGGAATCAGATGTATTTTCAAGAACTATTCAAACCAACTTTGGCTTTTTGCAGCCTCACCTATTTAGTTTGTTCTTCCAGGTTCTTTCTGTGCAAAGAAGAGAGCATATGGGTGAACAACAGAATTGGTTTCCGCTCCCTGACTCCCATAGACAACCACTACATTGGCCATCTCAGCCTTTCACTACTTAAAGCAAATCTCTTGAGTTCTTATGTCAAACAATAACTATTATTCTGGGACAGATTTAGACATTCTTTAAACATCCTGATGTGAACTTAAGTAGGCTAAAATATCTGATCCCATACACTGTATGCCTCCATAGGCAGGAAACCCTTTCTCCATCCCATGTTCAAATGTAGCAGCTTAACATGGCCCTCACACAACCATCTTGTTTGCAAAAGGAAGTATGAATAAGCTAGATGTCATCTAAACTGTACAGCATGACTATAAACAGAAAGCTTTGTAGATTTCCTCCCTCTCTGGTTAGGGAAGCTATGAGTAGCTACAAAGGAAGCAAATGCCAGGACAGTGAAGGACAAAAGGCTTCAGGGTTTCACATTTGAATGTGATGTCTCCAAATAAGAAAACATCTCAATGAAAGTTAACTCATTTCAAGGATATTTTGTCCAGTCCCACCAACTCCCAAAAGGTTTAAGCATTCCTACTCTCATTACAGAGAAATGTTAGATGCACAACTCTCCATTACCCACTGTATACTACTATCACCATGTAAATGATAAAACACATAATTACACTTTTTGTAAACATCTGCTGACAACAAGGTAACTCTAATGTCCATCATAGCAGCTTATAAAAAATTTAGTTATCTTAATACTGGTTTTGGCTATTCACTTCGCAAGAAGTCTTCCAAAACTTAATAGTTAAAGGAAGGAAGCAATCAGAAACCTTCAGTTTCCCAACTGTACCTACTTCCACTCAAACTGCTGTTTGCAGTCAGCAAGCACGCTGATGTACCAGGAATATTTTCCTTCCTCACAGCAAACAGGTCTTCTGTGTTTCAGCATGTTGCAGTGAGTCCTTAAACAACTATTTTAAAGGAGACAGGCTTTTCAAGTGTTTGTTTTCATTTTATACAACACAAATTTCCAATTACTGATTCATAGAATCATCAGGTTGTTAAATACCCTTTGGATCATTGAGTCCAACCATTCTCACCCACCTCCACAATCACAAAATAGAAAGCTGGTACCTCCAACTAACTCACAGTTCTCTCTCTACAACAAATTCACCATAATTTATTCATAATTTGGGGAATAACTGGTTTGAACTTCAGGGATGGAAAATTAAATTTTAGCTCAATAATTAAAGAATAAATGGCACCTAAGTAGTCACTCCACAAACATATAATACCCTTTGTGATAGTATACTTTATGTATTAGAATTGGTAGTATTACTTCCAAGAATACCCATTGTGGAGGGCGTTTCACTTTGCTGATCATAATGCCTAAGGAAACAATATACTCCAAGTAGAAAATGTAATGGTTTCTTTACTATTTCTTTTGATGCACCTTTCAGAGGAACACCCTGTCTCTGATGTCAAACCATTCCACTGTTAAAGTCAGCAACAGCAAAGATGATCTACATCCAGGTATTTAAATTCATATTTTAAATACATCCCAAGATTAATTTTGTATCTTGGATATGTATCTTGGACAGCAGAGAATTTCCTTCATGCAAATTCACTCACTCATTTGGAAAATAGTTGATGTTTCAGAGAACAAAGTCTGAAGCCAAAATTCCCTATTATACCACCCTTAGAATATTTTTTAACATCTGATTACATGGTTTGATTTAACAAAACAGCTTAACCTGTGCTGGCATAAGAAAAGAGTAAGACTGAAAACCTTTCAATAGTTCCCTGGCACTTAACATGTTGCCTCCCACAGATAATCTCATAACTTTGTCCAATATTTGCTAAACCAAGTTATCACGAAAATAAACTTCCTAATTCTTGAGATCTTCTGTAATCTCAATCTAGTTCTTCCTAGCTGGGGAAGTTCCATTGGACTGGAGGCTGGCTGACGTTGTGCCCATCTACAAGAAGGGTTGCAGGGAGGATCCAGGGAACTCCAGGTCTGTCAGTCTGACCTCAGTGCCAGGGAAAGTCATGGAACAGGTGATCTTGAGTGCTATCATGAGGCACATGCAAGAGAACCGGGTGATCAGGCCCAGACAACACGGGTTTACAAAAGGCAGGTCTTGCAAAAATAACTTCATCACCTTCTATGACAAAGTGACTCGGCTGCTGGATGAGGGAAAAGCTGCAGATGTGTCTTCCTGAACATCAGCAAAGCCTTTGACATAGTTTCTCACAGCATTCTGCTTAGGAAACTGTCAGCCTCTGGACTGGACAGGTGAACACTCTCCTGGGTGGAAAACTGGTTGGACGGCCGGACCCAGAGGGTGGTGGTAAATGGTGTTAAATCCAGCTGGAGGCCAGTTACAAGTGGGGTTCCCCAGGGCTCAGTGCTAGGTCCAGCCCTGTTCAATATCTCATTAATAACCTAGATAAAGGCATTGAGTGCTCCCTTAGCAAGTTTGCAGGTGACACTAGGCTGAGTGGAAGTGCTGATCTGCTGGAGGGTAGAGAGGTTCTGCAAAGGGATCTGAACAGGCTGGACCAATGGGCTGAGTCCAATGGTATGAAGTTTAACAAGGCCAAATGCCAGGTCCTGCACCTGGGGCACAACAACAGCCCTATGCAGAGATACAGACTGGGAGAAGTCTGTCTAGAAAGCTGCCTGGAAGAGAGGAACCTGGGGGGAGTTGGTTGACAGCCGACTGAACATGAGCCAGCAGTGTGCCCAGGTGGCCAAGAAGGTCAATGGNTTAGCGTGGAGAAGAGGAGGCTGAGAGGAGACCTCATTGCCCTCTATAACTACCTGAAAGGAGGCTGTAGAGAGGAGGGAGCTGGCCTCTACTCCCAAGTGATAGGGGACAGGACAAGAGGGAATGGCCTCAAGCTCCACCAGGGAAGATTTAGGCTAGACATTAGGAGGAAGTTTTTTACAGAAAGGGTCACTGGGCATTGGAACAGGCTGCCCAGAAAGGTGGTTCATTCACCTTCCCTGGAGGTTTTTAAGGCATGAGTAGACAAGGTCCTGAGGGACATGGTTTAGTGTTTGATAGGAATGGTTGGACTCGATGATCCAGTGGGTCTCTTCCAACCTGGTGATTCTATGATTATCAGATTATGATATACATCTTACAACAAATTCATAGTTTCTCACAGAAACTCGTATAACAAACTTGTCATTTAATGTTTTCAGTAGAAATAATTCTGTTTTTTCCAATGTTTGCATGAAATGACTAAACTGATCATTTTTTAATGAAACAATGTATATTTTGTATTTCAACACGTCTAACACTAGTTGAAAATTCTGAACTTAAAATTAGGTAATAAATGTGAAACTACTTTCTACCAATCAGTACTGACTTCCTCTGTTTCAGGACATCAACTTACACATTCTCACTAAGGACCCATAATTTATATTTTACTGATCTTATTGAGATAAAATCTCATTTTTTTTACAAGCATCAAATACAATGTTGAAAAGTATCTACAGTTTTAAATGTACCTTTTTTCAGATGATGTTTTTACTTTGTTCATATCGGAAATCTGATTCTTCAGATCACCATCTCCAATAACCTGGAAGATATTTAGCAGCTATATATTATCAATATCTTCTGTTCTTTAATGTTTACATGCCACCACCATATTGGATGTCTCTACATTAGATATGTTAAATAGGACAATTTGCATTGACTCCTTTTAAAATGTACTTTTGCAGTATAAGTATGGAATAGGCTCTGCATTATAATTCAGTCCTAGCAAGCTCTGAGCATCTGATTATGATAAAATAGAAAATTATAACAGTTACTTAGCCAACAACATGGAAGACTTATTGAACAAAGTTTTTACTGAAGCCAGTAAAGATGCTACTTTAAACTTACTTCACAATGTTGTGAGATTGCACCACATACTTATTTCTGACTCTCATTTCCTTAATCTAAATGATAACTAGTACTGGAGGCACAGTGAGAAACATGGCGTGTTTGGTGGTCTTTTAAACAAGACCTGAATATATTTCTTGGATGGAAACCATATTATGTTAAGGACTCAATTTTCCTGTACTTTTAAGTACACAGTGCCCTCCAGGTACACTGCTTCCACAAATGGTATCTCCAAGTAATAAAGGCTGCAGTCTACTGGATCATTAACTGAACGTCAGTACTTCCATTTGATATCTAACATGAATGACAAATACTCTCACTAAGAAAAATAGTGTCCTCAAAGGGCACAGGTGTTACTTTTAAGGTAGAAGAGAGAGCAGAAAGTAAAACGATGTTCAAACATACACGTGGTGAGAACAAGGAAGACAAACTTCTTGCTCTCTCGGGAAATGCAGGCAAGAAATTCAGTCAAGCACACATATACAGCCTGCCACTGCCTCTGCCCCCAAGACCAATCTGAAAGGCTTCTCAAAAATCATTGTTGTTCAGCACCTAAAATAACTAGGTTTTTATTACTGTAATTCCACTCTGCAATTGCCAAAAGGTAAAAGCAGATGAAGTATGAAGTAAGATTATTTCCAAACTTACCTGAATGCAATATCTTTTCCCCAGCAGCCAGGAGGCAAATGCTTAGCTTCTCACAAGAATTCCAGCTTGACTCAAGTCAACAGGTGTCCTTGATTTGTCCAAGTAACCTTCAAGTGCAAACTAACTTGACTCCCTTTAAAGAAGACAAATAGTTACAAGAGAATAGCTGTGCCCACCACAATAAAAACATTCTCATAAATTTTAAAGTTTGGATTATTCAAACTATGTTGCAGGTCTTACTGGGGGGAAATATTAGATTCTTGAAACACAAGGAGCCAAGTGCCGTTTTGCTCGCAGCACTGATCCGCTGTCAAAAAGATGAACAGTCTGTCAGTGCCAACAGTGTTTACATATTATAGTGTACTGATCTGCTGTACAAATAGAGCCAACCACACAGCTGAACAATCTTGAACTACCTAGTGTCTTAAATTATTTTGCTCTAAATTCATTACAAAGTATTTCAGTAAGCACTAATGTGCAAATGCTCCCAGTCAACGGGGGGGAAAAAACAAGCAGATAAGAAAAAGGACAATAACCCCTGCCCCCCCCAAAAAAAACCCAAACCAAAACAAACCAGAAACACATATCAGCAATCCAGAGTTTTTGTTGCACATTTATGCATGCTAAAGTAATAAAAATCTCTTTATTGTTTTACTAGGTGATGCAAAAAAAAGACTTCCAAACTATTTTCAGAACTTTTAATATTATGCTTATTTTGAATAAAGGATTGATAGAAAGGTAAAGGCATATGGCACATAAGTCTCAATTTAAAAATACTTTCTAAACACAATGCCACCTGCTGGTCAGCAGTAGCAGACCAGAGGGTAAATTCACATTAGTTGTTCTGCACTTAAAAGACCAACAACAATCACTAAAAAAAAGTCACAAGTTGGAGGGCAGCAGGGAGCCCAGAAAGTGCTGACTATTTAAACTTTACATTGATACAGGATGGATTCTGTTCATCTCCCTCTGCTTTTTCACGTTGTCTGTGGAACATTATCCCTCCCACCTGCACAGGGAAAACAGGCAGCTTCTTCACAGGAAATTTCTCCAGAAGCAAAGTTCTGTATCAGAAAGCTGTACTCACTATAATAATGCTACCAATCCTAACAAAAAAATAAACATAAAGAAGTTGTATCTAATTAACACCTTTTCTTTTCTCCTCAGAAAAACAAAGATATGCCTCATGTGACATCCATTTGCTTCCCTCCTAGGTGAATTCTTTGTCACTGAGCCACTGAGTCACCTTCTCTGCTAATCCATCTTGTTAGTCCTGTGAAAATTTGCCACTTGGCAGCTAAGCTTGTGCAAAAGGGCCAGGGATACCCCAGTATTTACCTTTCATTTGATTTTTGGCATGAGCTGAAATGTAAGAGAATAACAGGGAACCCAGACTCTCACTTCTTGGATAAATGCTGACCACAAAGATACTGCACAAATGGCAAGAACTACTGCAAAGCTGTTTTCTTTTGCTCAAAATGACAGCTAAAGATACCAAGTGGCACGATTTCATTCAGACCTCATGTGGGACTCGCTGCTCTGAAGTAGCCTAAAATAACAAGAATTTGAAGAGTTCCTTGACCCAAGACTGAACCATGGACTGAAGACTCAAGGAC
>WAAB01017256.1:0-30007 GCA_013389865.1 Piaya cayana | reverse complement strand
GCGTGTGCAGCAGGCACCACACTAGCTGCAAGCAAGTTTCAGCACTGGTTCCCTTGAGAACAACAGCGTTTGCACTGACTCCAGGCTCCACATGCAGACAACAAACTTCCCCATCCATATTCCATGGGGATTTGCACAAAAAAAGGGAAAGGTAGCAAGATTCTGCAGTGTAACATTTGAACTTGGTGCTAGCAAGGGTTATGACATAATAACCTGTCATCTAAAATCCACCTACAGCTTGGATAAGAGTAAATGCAGCCAAGAGAAAAGTGCCTTGCGTGTAGTTCTCCCCTATTTTCTGAATGTTCATCGTTGTACTAAATAACTCCCCGACTCCAAAGACTAAGAAGGTGGAGAGTCCAACTTCTACAGTCCCTCCAACGAGCCCCGTACACAGCATCCACAAACCGATTTGTATTCTCCGTTAGAACAGGCTGCAGAACACAACAGCCCTTAGCAATAAGCATTTAAAGGTTGTTTTTAATTCCACTTCTGCAGGTGGTTCCACCCACAGCAGCCCGACCCCCAACACTTAAAAGATGTGTGAAATCAAACAATCACGATTGTATTTCTGGATCTAAATACCAAGTCATAGCTCAATAAACCTAAAAATATATTTTTTAATTTCACAGCCACTTAAAGGTCTATGGCTTGGGGCTTTTTTGCTAGAAATCCTGAGCCTTCCCTGAGATAAAAACACCATATTTGATGCCTAAAATTGCTTTAATGAGTGCCAGCTACCCCTACACTTGTCTCAAATGTATAATTTTACCTCCAAAGCTAAGCGTCCGTTTTCTGTCTTATCACAAGAAACACGAGGATAAAGTGTTAACAGAACAACTAACATCTAAACTGGAATGATCCTAGATCACACGTGCGAATATCCGCATTCTTCACACCCACTGCAGCTTTAAGAGCTTTAGGTTATTTTAAGTGGCAAAGAGCAGACGGTAACATCCGATACCATCGAGAGTCGCCGTGACTTCACACTTACATGGAACTCGGTCGTGTTGAGAATGTGACGACCATCCGGACCCCAGCATGAAGCCACCAATCCCGCCGAGCCCTCGTCGATCTTACAGTGCCAGTCAGGCTGCTCCAAGGACCAGACCTAGGGCAGAGAGGAAACCAGGCTGCAGGCTGAACCAACGGCTCGTCCACAGCTCCGCTTACGAGCGCACGCTACAGCCGAGAAGAGGCTCCCGCGTCGCATACCAGAGAGGTCGGGAAGCCTCCGAAAGCTTCTGGCCATGAAGGACTGGCGCTGGATCCCACTACAAAAGTAAGCCCCACACCTCTGCATGTTAATACTAACCATAGTGGTCGTTTTCTTTTTCCCTGTGAGAAACATTCTGAATGTCCAATGCTTAAAAAGCCATTTTAGTCCATTTAACAAGTTTCTGTGCATTTCTGTCCTACCGAACTAAGTGAGAATCTTCAGTTTTGATGTGCTTTGATAAATATATTTATGTTAAACTTTTTTCAAACCAGACGTTTGTTGTGGTTTTAAGAATAACAGCATGTTGTATTATCCTCAACCCGGGCACTACCAATAACACCATCAGGGAATTTAGCAGAAGGGATGAACTCGTGTTTGCTCTCACTCACACCACAAACTCCCAATAGGAATCGTTCTGTCCTGCTTGCGTCCTTACCTGGACAATCCCCCGCTTGTACATGGCACACAGGATGAACAGGGAATCCGACGACCACTCGATGTACTGGATCTGATCCAGGCAGGTGTACAGCTGCAGGACCTGGAGGGTGCGGGCATCCCGAACCACCAATCGGAACTGCACGCACGACGCCTGCGCAGGAACAAAACCTAAATCTAATCTAGGAGTCTAGATTTCAGACAGGCTTGATGCAAGCTGCTACACACTAGAGGAGAACTAGTTAAACCAGGATGGGAGCTATAGGTATAAAGAGAGTCCTCATCCAACCCGGCTGGAGAGACACAACTCCAGAACACCACACGCTGCTGCTGTTTGAAAGAGCTGCAGACACAACTGTGAGCCTGGATTTCAGAAAGGCTTAACAGGCGCTGCTGCAAACTACAGCAAAAACAGTTAAACCAGGAGGGAAGTTCTAGGGATAAAGAGTCCTCAGTCATCCCTCTACTGCTGACTAACTAATTCTGCTTTAAAAAAATCATAGAAACATGGAATGATTTGGGTTGGAAGAGACCTCCAAGCCCATCCAGTCCCACCCTCTGTGATGGGCAGGGACACCTCCCGCTGGATCAGGGGCTCCCAGCCCCATCCAACCTGCCCTTGAACCCTTCCAGGGATTGGGCAGCCACCCCTGCTCTGGGCAACCTGTTCCAGGGCCTCCCCACCCTCACAGCAAAACATTTTTCCCTAAGATCTCACCTCAGTCTCCCCTCTTGAAGCTTTAAACTGTTCCCCTCATCCCCTCCCTGCCCTCCCTGATCAAGAGCCCCTCCCCAGCTTTCCTGGAGCCCCTTGTGAGTACTGGAAGCTGCTCTCAGGTCTCCCCGCAGCCTCCTCCTCTCCGGTCTGAACAACCCCAACTCCTCAGGCCTGGCCCCGCGCTCCCCGCACAGGCCCGGCCCGGGTGGCAGCGGCCCCGCCGCCACGGCCTCTACTCACCAGGCACTTGCCGTCGGGGGAGAACCTGCCGAGCAGCCCGGAGAGCTTGAACAGCTCCGAGAAGTTCATGGTGAAGCGGGGCAGGAGGGGAGACGCGGCGACCGCGCCGCGATTCAAACCCGCCCGCTCCGCCCCCCCCCTTCTCACCGGGCCGGAAGTGGCCGGAAGGGGTGGGATCATATTGGCCGAGTAACCAATCAGAGAGACGGATGCGCCGCACGGCACGCTGGGAGTTGTAGTCCCTCCGCGGCGCACCCCGCTTTGCTGCGGGAGGCAGGCCGGAAGTGGCGGGAGCGGGTTGGCCGAGCAGCCAATCAGAGTGCTCGGCGCTGCCCCGAGGCACGCCGGGAGTTGTAGTCCCTCCGCGGCGCACCCCGCTTTGCTGCGGGAGGCAGGCCGGAAGTGGCGGGAGCGGGTTGGCCGAGCAGCCAATCAGAGTGCTCGGCGCTGCCCCGAGGCACGCCGGGAGTTGTAGTCCCGAAGCAGGCGCCAAGGCGCCCCGCGAACGCCATCATTATGCAGATGAGGCGTTGAATGAGACGCGGGGTGGCCGGCGCCGGCCCCTCCCCGCCTCCTGCCGCTGCCTCCCCGCCTCCCCCCTTCCTCCCCTCCCGTCATTCCAGCGCTCCCGCTCATTGGACGCTTTTCCGCGGGCAGCTTCCCGCGCTTTCCGGCTCGTTAGCGCTCCCGGCTAATTACCGACAGCACCGGGAAGGCAGGCGGGACAGCCTAGGACAGGCCCCAGGGCAGCCTGCGAGGTGCCTCAGCTGGGACGGGGGGCTGCGAGCTGCAGTAGAAACGCCCCATCTGAACACGGTGCTAATCGGGGTCGAACACATCGAGAAATGAAGGTTTGGGAGGGGGAAAGAGCCGAGGGTCGGGAGTCTTCTGCCTGGATAACCCTTCCCAGGGTAGCTGTTCCCTTGGGAAACGGCTCCCTGCAGCCAGGGAGCGGAGGAGCCAACGGCTGGGACCGAGGGCAGGCTGAGCCTGGAGAAAAGAAGGCTCTGGGGAGACCTTAGAGCAGCTTCCAGCATGGAAAGGGGCTCCAGGAAAGCTGGAGGGGGTTTCCCTGATCACGGAGAGCAGGGATAGGATGAGGGAGAATGGTTTTCAGCTAAAAGAGGGAGATTTGGATGAGATGTTAAGGTCTCTTCCAACCCAAGCCATTCTGTGATTTGAAGATTCTATGTCTCTGCCCTGGAAACCCTCTGATCTTTCAGGCACTGAGCACAAAAGCTGAGGGAGGCTCCATACCCCTTGCAGGTGGGCAGCGAGTCCAGTGCCGTCAGCAGCCCAGCTCCATCCCTCCTCCTTGTCCAGGGAATTCGAGCGAACACGAGTCTGATTTTCATTGTGGATTTGGCATTTAGGCCCCCAAAGCTTCTCACAGTGACTCTGAGGTGTTATGGGGCAGGTAAATCTGTTCCCTTGCAAACCATTTTTCCCATGGGACGAGCAGGGCTGTGAAACGCAGGCTGCCCCATAGAATCACCAGGTTGGAAAAGACCCATAGGATCATTGAGTCCAGCCATTCCCATCAGTCACTAACCCATGCCTCAACTCCTCGTCCACCCGTCCCTTAAACCCCTCCAGGGAAGGGGACTCAACCCCCTCCCTGGGCAGCCTCTCCCAGTACCCAATGACCCTTTCTGTGAATTTTTTTCCTGATGTCCAGCCTGGCCCTCCCCTGGTGAAGCTTGAGGCCATTCCCTCTCATCCTGTCCTTTGGACAACCCAGAAGAGACGAGCTGGTCATTTTGACCAACACAAGCACAAAGCCAATGGAGCCTGGTGAGGGGAACAAGCTCCTTCAGACTCCATTGAGTCTCCATTGTGATTAAAGCTCAGCTGCTGATGCCACGGCCCCTCAGCCAGCTTGCCCCGGAGTCCCTTTGGCACTTTGACCAGCTTAAATCCCCCGCACGCTTGGCTGAGCATTCCCCACCCCCTTGCAACTGCCTCCCAGTCCAGGAAGGAGCGCGCGAGCCTTCGCCTCACTTTTCACATAGCTTTCAGCAGCTCCAATGTCATTGCCTAGGCGACCGGGACGCTACTTGATTGTAGGGCAGTAAATAACTCAGATCCTCAATCCCAGGCCGCGGGAGACCTCCGGGGGAACTTGAAACGCTTGGGCAGCCAGAGCAGGTAGGAGGAAAAAAGACGACAAAGGGGAACCCCTTGCTATTTGCGTGCGTGAGTTTCGCAGCACGACCCTCTCGCAAGGGCTCAATAGCGCAGCTGGGAGATGGTTTGTGGCCGCTTTGCTTTGTAGAACAGCTACACAATTTTAAAGTGTCTTGGAAAGTTTGCTCCCAAGCGCCTTAGAGACGCAGCTAATGCTCTCGTGGAGGACAAACCAACCTAGTTTTGAATGGGAAAGGCAAGCGGTGGGGCTGGGGAGCCGCAGGATGCTGAGGTCAGTGCTGGTCCCGAGGCAGGGCGGACGCTGAGCTGCCGAGGAGGAAGGGAGAGCCGGCTGGTTCAGCCTCCTGCTCCGTCACAAGTTTCCTCTGGAGGACTCTCTCCGTCCGAGGGGATTGCTATTGAGCCTGCCTGCTCCTTGGAAAGGAAATTGTTTATAAGCTGCTGGACCCCAAGGAGGGCTCCCGAGATTCAAGCTGCGGGAAGGCTCTCTTGGTTGCTTTTAGAAGACTCGTTTCGCAGGTGTGAATTTAATAACCTGTGGAAAATGATAAATAGCACAGGGCAGTATTGGCTCCTTGGGATCCATCAACATTTTGCAAACAAAATTCTTTGCTGTGGGCTGAATGACCCTGATGGTTCTCATTGCACAGAGGAGGCTCTCAAGCCATCAACAACGCACGGTGGCTTGATGGGAGAGGTGGAAAGTCTTCCTCCCTCAGGATGGGCCAATTCCTAAAGAAGGGATTGGGAACAGCCCTATTAAATAGGTTTTGTGCATTTATCTTCTTTTAAGTTGGATGCAAAATGCTGTCACGTTTCATTCTGGGATGTCAAAGTGGTGGGATAGTGGCAGGTGTGTTACTGCCAGATGAAATAGAAACAGATTTTATTCAGTGCCTGAAACTGAGGCTTAAAGTTAATGGTGAGATCCAAGGTGCTCCTGCCAGGTACCACGTTTTACCCTTCACCTTCCTTTTTTTGGTGAAAGAAGGGAGTTCAATTTATAACTAAGAATTTATTCAGACTCTGTGGTCAAAACACAAACCGTTAAGTGTGGTGGAATATTTGCAAGTTCCTCTGCTCTGCTTCTCCAGAGAGCTGTTCTCCTGTCTCGGGATGGTGGAGCTTGGTGTGTGATTTTCATTCTTGTCTTCCTGGGGCTGAGGGAGAAAAGGCTTCAGGTGCGCTGGGTGCTGACTTGGCTTCTCGGCCACAGCCAAAGTGACTGGAAAAGCCTGAGGACATGGAGTGCTTCCCTGCTAACTAATCCTTTGGAAATCACGTCAGTGGAAATCTGACTGGTGGCCAGAGCGACCCAGTGCTCACCCGCTGCCCCAGGAAGGTGGCAGCCCCCACAAGCTGAGATGCTGGAGTGCCTCTCAGCAGGCTTCGTCTCACTATTCCTGGTCTCTCTTTCTCCTGTGCAGTTTCCCTGCAATGCGCTCACTAGCAACAGAGGGAAGCAGCAATCCAGCGATCGCAGAGCCTGCTCGGGGTGGGGGGGAAGCACAGGGAGGGAAGACAGGGAAACCCTGCCAGCAGCCTTGGCACCCACCGCCAGCGCCTCTGGTGTGCACGTGTCGCTCTTTCTTCTTCTAAAACCCTGCAGTGAATCCAGTGTTCGTCCTGCTGCAGGCGCCCTGGGGAAACGGCAGCCCCTGTGCCAGCCACGCGGAGCATCCCCATCGCCTTGAGGCAGAAGGGATGGGGCATCCCTTGCCTAGGCAAAGAGATCTTTGGTTTAATAAGCAGCTCTGGGTCTCTGGAGGCGTTAAATCCCCCTGAGGCGGGGAAGGTGACTGGAGAGCTCTTTCTGGCTGCAGTTAGAGGTGTTACCTCAGGTCTTCCCTTTGGTGCTGGGATGTGGGTGACATCAGGGAGCTGACCCACCCCTGGCAGAGGTGAAACAACTTCCAAATGGACTCGGGGGACTGGAAGTAGTGGAGAAGCTGAGCCTGGCTGTGGCTGATCTCCAGCTTTGCCCCTGCTGCTGCATTTACCTCCAGGTTAGTCATCTCTTGATTCTGCTCGCATAGCCTACGGGTGCTGAGAAGGTAATCACAGCCAAGCTGTTTCCAGCAATTTGGAATTAGTCTTTAAGGCTGTTCCTAGTTTGCCTTTCATTTAGCTGAGCCACAGGGCACCCGCTGCTTCCGATGGGACAGTTTTTCCTTCTGCTGGACCATCAGAGCACCCTCCTGACTTCCCTGAGCATGAAAGCCTCCAGCGTCCGTTGCATCACGGGACTCTAAAGGGCGAATGGCTCTGTCATCGGCACCGCTGCCAAGCTCAGGGAACACCGTTAGCAAAGTCTGTAGTGGTTCTGTGTCATCTCAGCTGTCCCTCTAGCTGCAGGGATGCCTTCCCCCGATGTGCCACGACCCCTGCATCAGGTGCCTTCACAACGCCAACAGCCCGAGTGTCTCTTCATACTACGGAATTTAGAGCTCGGACGCGAGAAGATACTGGCCTGGCGTTGTGAGCATCAATTGTGCTTTGAAAGAGAAAGGGAACTTCCGAAACGCCCTTAAAATATTCAGATTTTTTTTTTTTCTTGCAAAAAACCGAGTGCAGCCACGTGGTCAGAGCTGGTGTCACCCATCCTGACCACGCAGCCGGGGCGGCGCAGAGGTGCTTTCTCCACTGAAGGGAAAGGCCTGGCTCCTTCCTGACGCTGCCGCTGCCCTGGGCCAGGGAGAGCAGCATGGAAGAAGGGTAAGGCCACCAGGAGCCGCCTGCCTCAGCTCTTTCCTTTCCTCAAAGCTGCCATGTAGGTCCTTTTGTTTCTCTGTGTGTCACACGTGGGGCGAGGAGGGATGGGAGGACACCAAACTCTCACTTACTCGCCGTTCTGTGATGAGACCGCAGGGAAGGAGCCTTCGTCTGCTGTGCAAACCCTCCTGGAGGAGCATCCGTGCCTGCCTTGTCTCGCAGATGCAGCCGGCGGGGGACACTGCCCTGGTTTCGATTTATCTCTCGCCCCTGCATCCAGCCTGTCCCCAGCTGACTCGGAGGGCTCTGGGAGACCCCAGCACCACTCAGTTAGAAAGCGGCTGCCCTGGCTCTGCAGCTCGAGCCCGAGGAACAGGAAGCTCGCAGGCTTTCACTATTAGATGGCGGCACCACCTTGAACCGAGAGGCTCACGCTGGCGTGGGGACGAGGAGCAGGCAGGCGGTGCCGTGTCAGCCAGGGAAGGGAAGGATTCCCGCTGCTTTCAGGGAGTTGGGAAGGGAGGAAGAGGAGGATGGCATGGCGGGGCTGCCCGTAGAGGAAGGCGGCGTAGGCTCAAGATGGCTCCGTGACATGTGCCGCGCTCGCTGCTGGGCACACAGGGAGAGACGAGGCGCTGCCGGCTGCCTTGGAAGAGGCCGAGAAACATTGTCCAGGGGCAAGAGGAACAGGCTGGATTGAGGATGACGCTGGTTAAGCCTGTGCAGCAGCGTTCAGAAGGCTTAGGCTGAAGGACGAGCTTTCCCGCGCGTTCCCCACGTGCTGCCCTGGGTGAGCGGAGCACTTTCTCCCAGCGACTCTTCCCTCTCGGCAAAGCGGATGCTCTGCTCCTGCGCTGCGTCACTTGGGGGGCATTAAACACCATTCTGGGATGTTTGCAAGCGGCTTGGAAGTAGCAGGTCATTTCCATGTCCGAACAAGTCAGATTTAGGATCATGGGATCATGGCTTTGCTGTAAACTCGCTCCACGCGTGCTGGTGTCTTACCGGTCGTTCTGCCTTTATGGACCTGTGAGCATCTGCAACGGGAGCTTCCCGAGAAAAACCTTAGCCTGTGGGCAAGTGATGCTCCTGGGATAAAAGCTGCCTAAAATGGATAAACCAGGGCTGAAGGGCTACAGGGAAATAGGCAGATTTATTTTGAAGATAAGTGGTCGCTGGCTGCGGGTGCTCTGAGCTCTGCAATCCCTCTTACCGGGCCTTGTTCGGAGTCAGTGGCAGATGAGATTCCATGTACCAGCGTGAGGGGCACTGCCCAGGACCTGACTCTGTGGCACTGGTGCAATTCAGAGACACAGAATCCTCTCCTGCATTCCCGAGGTTAGCAGGGGAGGATTTCCTACCCCAGAGCAGAGGAGGCACCTCACTGTGCAACCAGGGCTGCAGCAAGGGTGCCCTCAGCTCTGATCTTGCTGCGAGACTTTTTCTTTTTTGCCATAGCTTGGGGTTTCAGTTTGATTCAGAGCTCCGATACTCAAGAGTTTGTTATTGCCGTGTCTAACTGGAGAGTCTGAGCCCTTTGCTGAATGAAGCTGGTCAAAGTGATTACTCAGAACAGTTGTGCGAAGCCTCCCCAGGGCCGAGGGAGCTGTTTTAACCACACCAGAGCTGTAAACTTGGTAACTGGGAGCCTCGAGTCACGGGAGCAGTGCTTGGCCGAAATGGGCTGGCATCCCAGCACCCCACTGCACTCTGGCAGCACTAACCTCGCTGTTTCTCTTTGTCCCTAGAGTGTTTTACCCTCTGTCAGACTCCCCCTCCGTGAAGATGTCCCAGTCAACTCCAGCTGATGAAGGCGCGACGTTTGAGCACCTCTGGAGCACGCTGTGAGTGGTGGTTGATCCTTGGGATGTATTCTGAGGCAGACGTGGCCCTTTGCTCTCTAATCCGTGTTGGCACAGCTCATTGCCGTGGCCCAAAGGGTGACAGGTCTCTTTTGCATCCTCCGGTTTTCACATACTCTTTTTCCACACTGAGAATTCCACTCCTAGACTCTGATCTCTCTGCTCAGACCATTTCATTTGCCAAACCCCTTTACCTGGAGGCAGTAGGCAGGTCAAAGACTGTGGAGCGCACATGTCCTGAAAGCAGAGACCCACAGACCTTGTTTCCAGGTATCAGATGCTGTTTCTGAAAAGGGTTGTGCAGCTACCAGCATCTTCAGTGTGCTCGTACCCATCAGTCTCCACTCACGAGGCTCAGTGGCTGCTCACTTAAAAAATAAAATTAAACACCTTTCATCCATGCCAGGACTTTTGTAAACCTTCCAGCCTTTGGGCCTCACACTCTGCTCAAGCGAGGCAGAAGGACTGTGCTTCATTTCATCTTCTTTCTTGCTTGGTAACCTCTCACTTAAAGACATTCCGAGGTGACAGCTATGCTCAGGCAGCTGGGTAGATGAAGAATATCCCATCTCTGCTTGCTTTACCCAGCAGGCAGCAGCTTCTCTGAGCAAAACCTGCTCTGCCACGTAAAAATAAAAAGCAGAGGATGGAGGGAGAAGTTGAGAAGGCAGAGAGGTTCAAGAGGATTTCAGGTTTCTGGGTGATGGTGGTACAGGCTGTGCTGGATCTGACCGTCTGCCATCGCCTTTTCCACAGGGAGCCAGACAGCACCTACTTCGACCTCCCTCCATCCAACCACACCGGCAGCAACGAGGTCTCCGACCGCACAGAGGTCACGATGGACATCTTCCAGATGAGAAGCATGAACGACTCAGTCATGGTGAGTGTGCTCAGGCTGCGCAAACAGGAGCTGCATCACGTACAAACCAGCTTTCCCCCAGTGGGAGCTCTGGGGGCTCTGGGGTAGGAAGCGGGATGCTTGCTGGTTCATAAACTGAACTCAGCCTACAGGTGGGTCATCGTGCAGGGTCTGAGAACCTTTAAGCGATGGCTGCGTGGGTGGTGCAGTGTCCTGTAAAATAATGGCTATTTATGGGTAGATAATATTGCTGCATGCACTGTAACGGTGGCAGAGCCTAAGTCCCTCAGCCGGGGGGGTGTACAGCTCATGCTGGTGCAAACATGCTGTGTAGTAAAAGCATCTGTAAAGCTGCTGGTGAGGCAGAGGGGCACATTGTGCCCACAGCACCCAGCTCTGCTCCTGCCACAGTGCCCGAAGCTCTGTGCCGCTGCCCTTCCCTCTGAGAAACTGGTGCCCTGTGTCTAAGGCAAAGGGTTTGGTGAGCGCAGTGGGTACGTGAGGTGTCTGGGTCACCAGTGCATGTTCAGCTCTCTGAGCAGGGTGACCCCCTGGGAGCACTAATACTGAAGCAGCTCTGGCTGCTGACAGCATCTCTCTCCAGAAAGCTGCTGTTTCCCTCCTTGTTCACATCATCTCCCTCCAGAAAGCTGCCGTTTCCCTCCTGGTTCACATCATCTCCCTCCAGAAAGCGGCTGTTTCCCTCCTCACCAGCCTGCATCCCCTCCCCCAGCCCCTCTTTCCCTCGCTTTTCCCTTGCTTTCCCTCCCTTCCCCAGCCTTTGTCTGCAGCGAGCAGGAGCCTGGCAGAGGGATCAGTGCTAATTGGGGAGCTCCCCCTCGCTGAGCTTGCTGTCACCTTTCTTGCTGGTCCCGCTGTAACTGAAGCCGAGCCGGTGCAGCCTGGGGTGCTGCCAGTGCCCCCAGGATCCTGAGCCCAGGGGCTGCACACATCCCTGGCCCTTGCTTGGGATAACGAGCCCCTAGTAAATACTCACCTTGTCCCACGGGTGTGATCGCGCGCTGCTGAGCTCCCAGCGAGCCGTGGGCAGCTCTCCCTGCTGGCATCACCGGAGTGCGAGGCGGGCTGACAGGTGTGGAGACACAGAGGAGGTGAAGCTGCCAGCCTGAAAGGCAAAGATGTGGAAGCTGCAGCAGAGGGTGCACTCAGTCTGCTGTGGTGCTGCTGCTCGTGGTGCTCAGCAGTGCTGGAGCACTGGTCCTGATGCTTGGTGGCTCTAAGTGTGCCACCCAAACGCTCTGTGACGTTTGGATGAGGCTTTGAGCAACCAGATCCCATAGAAGGTGTCCCTGCCTATGGCCGGGGTAGAGCTGGATGGGCTTTAAGGTCCCTTCCAACCCAAACCACTCTATAATTCAATGATTCTATGACCTGTCCTCCAGGCAGATGTGCTGCATCGCTCCTAAATACTCTTTCCAGGGTCCTGTGGGAGGAGCTGCAGTAGTTAATGATGTGAACAATTCCTCAGCCATCCTTTCTGCTTAGAGGCCACAACTTCAGGACTGGTAGTTTGTGCAGCACTTTAGGCTTTACACCCAACACTGCTGCTGACCTACTCGTGTGTGTGTCCACACGCCCACACCAGCACTGGGAGGTGGTTCCACCTTTCACAACACTCTCTGACCTGCTTATTTGCTCCAGTTTGTAGCCTTCTGTGGTGGAGTCTGGCTGTAGAAAACACCAGGAAAAACCTGCCTTGAGTTGGATAGAAATCTGCCTGGTTGGTCTAGATATCTGCCTGTCCATCTGTCTGTATCTAGATATATATCTCTCTCTCGCTCTTTCTCTCTCTTTCTCCCTGTCTCTCTCTCTTTCTCTCTTTCTCTCTCTCTCTCTCTATCTCTATTTCTCTCTCTTTCTCTCTCTTTCTCTTTCTCTTTCTCTCTCTCTCTTTCTCTCTCTCTCTCTCTGTCTCTCTCTCTTTCTCTCTCTCTCTATCTCTATTTCTCTCTCTCTTTCTCTCTTTCTCTCTCTCTCTTTCTCTCTTTCTCTTTCTCTCTCTCTTTCTCTCTCTCTCTCTGTCTCTCTTTCTCTCTATCTCTATCCATCTACATATCCACCCATCCCTATCTGTCCATCTAGATATCCATCTATCCAGAACTACCCATCTAGACACCTGCCATCTACATATCCGTCTATCCATATCCATCCATCTAGGCAGGTAGAACTCCACACCTCTAGGACACGGAGCTATCTCAGAGTCACCAGCATCATTTGGTCAATGCAATCACAGCCGCCACAGTCTGCTCGTAGAGCCTGCTGGCCAAGCAGCTTCCCATGGTGGAATTCATCCGGGGTTGGTGATGGAGCTGGACCCCCGCTCTCCCTGCAGCGGGAATGGTTGGTATCGCCCAGTCCATCACTGGGCAAGCTGGGGCCTGCCCTGGGCTTTAATGAATAGTCATGAGGGACAGAAGGGGGTGGGCCCCGTTTTGTTGTTGGATGCAGCTCGTTGACAGAACTAAGGGAGATGGAAAAAGCAAAAAAGCCAACACACGGCGGCACACGGGCGGCCAGCGCAGCATCCCTGATGCTGCCCGCCCCAGCCCTGCTCCCGCATCCCTCCTGCCTTCCCACCTTGGCCATCCTCGCCGCCACCCTGACCCCATGACTCCCGTAGCGGGACGCTTCCCAGCGCTCCGTGACTCCCGAGACGACTAAAATGCTGTACATTAGCGACCCGATGCAGCATTACACCACGGTAGGTGCTACTTGTTATTAACGGGGTTTTGCCTTCCTGCTTTTGTGTCCAACCATCCTCTGTCAGTGCAGCAGGAGCTGGGCGCGTGCTCCGGCTCTGCCTCCCGAGCCTCCATGCCCGCTGCTGCCTGGGATGTGCCAAGGGCTCGGGATGGCATGAGCCTCCCGAGGAGCTGTGGCTGCTCTGGCCCCATCCATGAGCCGTGTCCCGTGTCAGCAGGTGATGCTGCAGCCTCGGTGGCTTGCTCGGCGTTCCTCTCTGGCTTTACCCACTTCTTCAGAGCCCAAGGTGCATGTCAGACCTCTGGTGCACAGGGCTGCAGGCTCCCTCACCCGTGGATACGCAGACGGGAGGGCTGTTCACTGGACCATCCCTCTGAGAAGCTCCAGCACCAGTTTGCCATCCACTGGGAACCTCCACAGCCGAGCTCGCAGCACGTCCCCGCGGCCCCACGCAGGCTTTCCTTCCCTAATTTAAACTATCTGGGAGGCCAGGGTGGATGGAAAAGTCCCTGCGCTTGCAGGAGAGACATTTTCAGCCCCGTCCTCAGGCTCTTAGGTTGGTTTTTTGAGTCAGAAGGGGTTTGTGTCTGCGCTCTGGCATTCCGAGAGGTGAGATACAGGCAGAGATGCTGTTCGGAATAGGAAGGTGCGGTGCTGCTCTTCCCAACCAGAAATTACTCATCATTTTTGCCTTGTGTCTGGTGGCATAAAGCACATTCGTGCTGGGTTGGCTTTGGGCTGTAGCGCTGTTACTTGGGAGGTCGCTGCTGCAGCTGCCTGGATATTTATCTGTGTGTGTGGATAAACACACGTGTGTGTATATATCTACAGAGCACTCTGCTGGGTCTGTCAGCACACACAAACCCTCATGCCTTCAATTTGTCTTTTAAGGGAACGTTTCCAAAATTCTGTCTAGTTTTTAAACCAGAGGGGTCATTTTTCCCCCCTGCTCCTCCCTTTGGGTATCTCTGCTAGTGGATTTCCAAAGCCCTGGTGCTCCAGGCGATTGTTTCATGCTGGTAGGGGCTCCCAGCTCGCAGAGGTGATGCTCAGGGTCTTACGTCTCCTTCGTGTGCGGAGAGGTGGTTGTTTTCCCCAAGGGAAAGCTCTCTCCTGTGCAGAGGTCGGGATGCTCTTGTCAGTGGGTCTGTCCTGATTTCCATGTCACAGCAGGCTTCAGCTGCTCCTGCTCCTGGCTCCGAGCACCACAAACTCACAAAATCACGCAAGGATGATTTTTGCAGAGTTTTTCTGGTTACTTCCAGGGGCTGCCTCACCCCAGCCCTACCTGCAGCTCTGGAGTTTGTGGCTCCGAGCAGCAGATATCACCGGGAAGCGAAAGGCTTCCTGGTTATTTCCTATTTCAGCAGTTGAGCACCCACGGGAGCCTGCTAGAGGTGTAAGGGCAGCTCTGAAGATCACCTTGTTTGCTCCTCAAGCGAAGAGAATTTACTCTTCATTCATTCATTCCTAAAACTGCATGTGGCCAGGCGCAGGGCGTGTGCGCAGCCCATTCCCTGTGTCCCTTCTGTTGTTCCAGGAGAGCAGGTCAGCTCCGTTGCGATGCCTGGGGATTATCTGGGCTGCAGACCGGTCCTGCCAAGCTGAAATCCCTTTCCCCCTTGGTTTCCATGTGCAATTTTAACACCCCTTTTGCTGGAGTTTCCCGCAACGTTTCCTCCAGGTGAAGCCTGGGACTGTGGCTGGGGGTGGTTTGTCCTCGGCAGGGCTGTTTATAGAGCGGTGAGAAGGAATAGAGGGGTTTACACGCATATTTTAGGGGAGAAGATAGGTGGATGTGTAAAAGCAAGTCAGATCTTGCTCAGCATTCCTCCAGTTAGTCACAGGCTCCAACGACCTTGTGAGAGATGCAGACAACAAGAGAACTTCCCTGGAGAACGGTGATTGCCTTTAAACCATTATACAGCGCAGACGTTGGGGTGAGGTTGGGATCCCAAGTTAAAACACGTCTCTTGATTCCTGAGCCGTGAGCCTCGCAGCCCTTCGGAAGAGAGGGCAGGCGGCACTGCTGGCTGGGCTGAGGGACGGTGGCAGCCGCCTTCAGTGGCTCCTGGTTTCCCAGAGCCGTTCTGGCCAGTGCTGGTGGCCAGAGGGAAGGTCCTTGCTGGGGAGACTGGAGTTGGGGAGGGGGGAGCACAACCCCATTCCCCCTCTGGCTCAGGGTGCTCGGGGAGTCAGGATGATGAGCAGCGATGCTGCGGTCACCGGCAGCACCCGCCTCCAGCACTGCCAGGACACCAAGCCTTGGCCAACATGGGGAGTGCAGATTTCTGGGTTAAAAAATCCCACTTTCTTTGAGAAATAGTTGCATTTGGGATTTTTTTATTTTAGTATTAGCTTATTTCTCTTCTGATTTTCAGACGAAAGTTCAAGGCTGCTTTAGCCACACAGGGTTGGAGAACAGAGCTTTGCTTAGGCTATGCCTGCAGATAAAAGAGCTGCCAGCTCTCAGTAGATGTAGCTGACAGGGATTGTCAGAAGAGGAACAGGAAAATAAGTCGTAAAGAGTGAGGATTTCTGCAATCAGAGCCGGTAGATGCAGAAAAAGCTACGTTTGCTCTGCACCCTTATTGCAGCGTGTGGCATCACAGCTCCACGCTTTGCAGGTTTGAGGTTTCCCCCAAATTAGATGTGCGCCAACAAAAGCCGCTGAAAGCAACCAGCCCAGCTGG
Organism: Piaya cayana; assembly: GCA_013389865.1. Classification (NCBI taxonomy): domain Eukaryota; kingdom Metazoa; phylum Chordata; class Aves; order Cuculiformes; family Coccyzidae; genus Piaya; species Piaya cayana. The sequence goes on along the minus strand of WAAB01017256.1, from coordinate 14,397 downwards.
GAATGAATTACCCAAACCACTCTGAGAGCCGGCTCTTCCTCAAGAAACTCTTGCAGAGGTTCTGTGCCTGTGCACATCGGCGACAAGGGAATGCACACGGGAGCCGGCTGGGAGGCAGGTTGGACGCTGAGCTGGGAGCGATGCTGTGCTCACCCCACGCTGGTGCTGAGCACCGGGGCAGCTCCCTGCTCACGGTGGGACATCTGCCACTCCTGAGCAAACCCTGCAAAATCCCTGCTGGCTGGCAAGAGTGGCTTTGTGGAGCCAGATGTGCTAGAAATCTAGGGATCTCGGGACCTCGCTGACTTCAGTGAGGATGGAGCCCATGGAAGGTTGTATGGGGTTTATCCCTGGCACAAGTGGTGACCTGTTCAGAAACCCCAAAGACCCCAACCAGCTCTTCTGGCTGGCGTTCCCACACGCTGGCCCTTTAAGGAGGCTGTAACAGGACACCTGGAGCCCTGGAGAAGTGTGGCTGAGGTTTCCATGTCTCTAAACTGGCTGGTGTTTTCTTTTTTTCCCTCCTCCCCTTTTCCCTTCCTCCAGTCCCAGTTCAATTTGCTGAACAACAGCATGGATCAGAGCATCGGCAGCAGAGCAGCCTCCACCAGCCCCTACAGCTCCGAGCACACCTCCAATGTCCCAACGCATTCGCCCTACTCGCAGCCCAGCTCTACCTTCGACACCATGTCCCCAGCTCCCGTCATCCCCTCCAACACCGACTACCCCGGTCCCCACCACTTTGAGGTGACCTTCCAGCAGTCCAGCACCGCCAAGTCCGCCACCTGGACAGTAAGTCGCATGTCTTCTTACCTTCGCTGGGGAGATGCTGCCACCGTGGACGGTGTTCTCAGCCCGATGCCTCCGCGGTGCTTGGCGGTGGGATGCGGAGGGCATTGCTCTCACGCAGCCACCACCTGCTGGGGACATTCACCTGCGCAGGTGGCCCTGGGAAAAACAACATGCAGGAAACCTCAGGGCTTGCTTTTTAGGGGCTTTCTCCTGAGGGGCTGTAAGCTGTAGCTTCTCTCCCAGCGATTTCCTAAACTGACAGAAAATACCCCTAGAAATGCAAAGCTGGAGAGCTGCCCTGGGGAAGGATCCTGCCTTGTTGTGCTGGTGCTTCCCGGTGTGTTTGCCAGTGATGAGGCGGCGGGCGAGTTGGACCTTGGCTCAAATCTATTGGGGCCGTTCTCAGCTTTGCTGTGAATTCTTGCTTGTCATTTACAATCCTTCTTCATCTCGCATCGGGAGAGTAACCTGATCTCTAGAAGTCACGGCAAAACAACAGGGTAGGGTTTTTAGTGTCGGAGGGTCACCGTGCAGCATCGTGCCGTGTGGGATGTGGGCGCTGCAGCCTGGTCCTACGGAGCGGGGATGCAGGTTTGGTCCGTGCCGGTCTGGCCACACGTCTGCAGCCCCGGCAAATCAGTCACCGGGGAGCAGGGCTGAGCTTACAAGGCTGCTTGGATATTTGTGGCAACAGGTCCTGAATTCCTACACCATTTCCTAGCTTGGTGTAGCGCTGTCCCCGTTTTTAAGCAAAAAACGACACTTGCAGCTGGTGTCAGAGGCATTTCTGGATCGGGAAGAGCTGCTCACCGGCACGCATGAGGCAGGCGGGTTTTCTCCTCCAGGAAACATTAGCGGAGCAGAAAGGCTGAAACGAGACCACTGACAATGAGGGAGCAGCAGGGTTTGTGCTAGGGCAGCGGTTTGACATCTCCACAAAGCAGGCAGAGTTGACCAGGAGCAATAGCTCAGTCCGAGGCATGATAACGGCTTTTATTTTTGGGAGTGAATGCATTTAGTTGCCAAGAAGGTCCTTCCCATGGGAGACTGAAAGAGTCCTCGGCTGCTGTCACGCAGGCAGGTCCTGGTCGGTGGGTGCTGCTCCACTTGCAGTGACTATCGCGGTGTCGTGGTGAGAGCAGGAGGTGATGGGCTACGACATCAGCACCGGCTCCATCCCTCTTGTGACAACTGAGGGGCAGGCAGAGTGGGTGACCCAGCAGCGAGCGGGTGTTTGAGTGCAGCTGAGCTCAGGGCTGGGGCAGCAGAGCAGCTTCCCTGTGTCCGGTCAGCACAGCTTCACTGCTGACAGGGGCTTGGGACCAGCACTGCCAGTAGAGATGACCTCTCGGTGGAGGAGGGGTTAAGGTTTCAGCCTTTTTTCCTTGGCCTTTCCTTGTGAGACGTTACCAAAAAGTGCAGTTCATTAGGGTTTGAATAATCTGAAGGTCATCAGGGTAGGATGTGACTCCAGCCCCATCCTGTCCCTACCCAGGGGGGTTGATTTTCATCAGTTAAAAGCAAAGCTGTGCAGGGGCAGGAGGCATTCCTGTGCCACAGAAGCATCCAAGTGGAAACTGAGCTCACACCGGGATGTCTCGTCCCCTGGGATATTTCCACAACTCCAAAGTGAGCCCAGTCTGTCTCAGCACCACCCTGTGCTGCCCCTGCTCCCGTAGCCGTCGTGTCCCACTGGGAGCTGTGCTGATTTTTTCCTCAGGCCATTGTGTTAAGATCTTCTTTGTAGGCTGGAGCAGCCAGTGCTACATCAATGCTGCGAGAGCCCTCCTGGGCTCAGAGGAGCAGCCGGACTCCAGAGATACCAGGAGGACACGCTGTGAGCAGCCGTAAGCACCTGCAGAAGATGCTCCCAGCACCGGGAGCCGAGGCTGCGAGGGGAGAATCTCCTGGGAAGTTGTCCAGAGTGGAGGAGTTAAATACCTGAACAGGCTTTAGTACCTGGCAGGGCAGTCGGTGAGATGCACGGACGTCTGAACCACAGCGCTGGGGTGATTGTGCGTCCCCTGCAAGCAGGCTGGCTGCAGGGCACATGAACCTGAGCCTTTTGGAGAACAAGAGCAGCTCAGCAGTGCCTGACACCCTGCAGAGCACGGGGATGCTTCATTTGAAATGTTAACTGCTGCAGGACCACTGATGTGGGCACGGACCGTCCAGCTCACCAGGTTTGCCACATGAAGACCCACCTCTCTACGACCTCCTCTCAGTAGGAGAAGGAACCGACTGCAGTGCACGGGCAACACCGAACCGAAGAGCACGATGCGAGTCATCACGTCAGATGATTTCACTTCATTTTGTTAATACGGTCGCAAGCTCTGGCTGATGGACGTGTGTAGCCCCAGAGATTCCTGGGTTTGAAGGGATTTGACTGAATCCCTCTGGAAGACCTGGTGTATTCCATTCTCCTTTGCTGAGGAAAGGCCTTCAAGGATCCCGGGGCTCGTGGCCAAGGGCCGTTTGGAGATGAGCTGTCAGCACAGCAAGCTCTTTGCTCCACAGGGGCTGAGCATCAACACAGCAAGAGGAGCAAGGTACCACCAGGCTCACGGCCCTCACGGGCAGCTCTTGTGCTTCAAACCCTCGGTTGACAGAACAGGAAAGGTTCGGGAGGAAGATCCAAAGAAGATGAAAGCTTTGAAATAGATACCTTGTAGGGTGACAGCAGAGAAATGCATGAGAGGAGTAAGGGTGGCTCTATCACAGCCTGAAGAGCAATGGTTTCTGATTGCAGACAGCCCTTTAATCTAATAGAAAAGGACACAATGACATCCAGCACTTGGAAGCTGAAGCCAGGCACAGTCAGACTAGAAACAAGGCAGAATTCTTTTTTTAACAGTGAAGATAATTAACCATAGGAACAATTTACCAAGGAATGCAGTGGATTCTCCAACTCCTGAAGTATTTAAATGAGGAGTCTGCATATCTCTCGAGAGATAAGCTGTGCTCCCAGCAGACACCATTGGCTCAAGGCACAAGGAGTAGGTGCAGGGCTTGAACCAGCAGTGCAGGGATCCAACCAGAGAATCATCACGTCTCCTCTCTAGCCTTAAAAGACTGAATTTCTAAACTGAAGGAATAGGCGAATGGAGAAGAGGAGAAGGTTTGGGACTGGAGTTTGGGGAGAGTGTTACCAGACCCAGGGCTGCGGGTAGGTGCCATCCTAGCTCCTGGGCTCCGAGCACCGCACGTTGCCACCAATCTCAACCGAAGCAGCCACACCGGTCTGCTGCCTCCTCCCTTTTCATTTTTAATAGCCTTCTTATCAGCAGAGAGCAATGGCCAGATGCTGAAAATAAGGTTTTCCCTGTAGGTTCGAAGCCCCCCTCTGGTAGGCTGCTTTGACGGAGCTGGGAGGAGGACCAGGAGCTGTGGGGCTGCAAGACGGGGCATGCCGGCAGCCTGCCTGCTTGTTGGAAGCTATCAGGACTCTCAGTTCCCCGGCGCTGCCCGTACACGCTAGAGCCGTGAGCCGATCGGGGCTGTTTTCTCACAGGCAGCCCCTCGCCACGCCGGCCAGCTGGTAACTGATAGATAATTAGTATTTTTCTCAAGTCAGGTCTGCGGCGGGTCCGTGCTCCCTCCCCTCTGAAGCACCAGCGTGTGGCCAGCGCCAGCAGAAGCGTTAATAGGGTCTTTGGCCTCCCGGGGTTGGGCTGCAAAAGGATGCGAGGGCTCGAGCCCCCGGTGCTGGGGCAGAGAGACGAAATCCCCCCAGCTCCAGTGCAAGGGGTCCCGGCCACCTCCAGGGTCTTGCCTGCTGCCTCAGGGAGCAAAGAGCTCGTGAGGGAAAGGCTGGAGAGGTCCGAAGCTGAGGCGAGATGCTCCTGCAAGGGTGGATGCCGTCCATGCCAAACTGGTTCCAGTAGATCTTGCAGCTGGACCGCAGGCACTGAGGAAGCCGAAATGGTTGGTTTGGTGCTAACAATGAGGAAGGTGGGAATAAATGATGTGGCAGGAGGCAGGTTCTCCCTTGCTGGTCACTGCCTGAAGCTTTTTGGTGGTAGAGGAGGGGAAAACTTCCAAGAGCATCTATAGAAAATGAGCCCCCCCCCCAAACTCTCTCTGATACTGTGTTTTAAGGAGATCCCTGTGCAACAGCAGCAGCCTGGAGATGAGCAGGGGCAGGCACGGCTCTGTAGGCTCTGCCTCCGAGCCATAAACATCTTTGTTTTCACTCGAGTAGCCGGGCACAGATGGTTTTGGCATGCCAGAAGTAGGAGAGCAACATCAGCCTGCTCCAAAGCCCATCGAAGCCAGCCCACTGGAGGCTTCCCTCCAGCTTTCACAGGGTGTGGATGAGGCTCCAGGAGCTCCAGACACAATGGAATTAAGAAAAAAAAGGCGAAGGAATTCGGTGTGTGATGTTCCAACACGATCCCGCTATCAGCTCCAGTATCTCAAACCTTCCCCGTGCGCACAGGTCAAGGGAACAACTCACTGGCAACCGCCGCTCCAGTGGGAAGGCAACGATCTCCAGCAGGAGAGAGCTGGGAGAGGACACACTGGGAAAAGAAGGTGGTTCTGGTCAGCTCCTCTACCTGAAACCTGCAGGGTAGGTGGTGACAGAGGGACCGGCTGGAGGAACTGAGATAAATCGGCTGCAGAAGGAGCTGCGGCTCCGTGCTCTGGCCCAGCAGCCGCCTTGGGTGGTGGCTGCATCATAGAATCATAGAATCACCAGGTCAGAAGAGACCCACCGGATCATTGAGTCCAACCTAGTGGGTTGCATCCCACACCACAAGAACCACAGCTGCAAGTGTTCCTGGGAGCGCTGACCTGTGGCGCTAAAGGAGAGAGGCTGGATGTGCCCTTGGTAAACCACCTTCTCTGCCTGTGCCCCCTCCAGGCAGGGGCTGTAAGGAGGCAGAAGCAGCTCCCTCCTGCTCCTCACAGCCTGCCAGGGATGCTGTGGGAGGCCATGGTCTCCTCCCACATCCAGGCCGTGCTGCTCTGGGGTTTGCATTTCATTTCCAGCAGCGATTCTCAAGCCCGGCTCTCAGCCGCTTCTTCCCTCCCAGCTTGCTCCCTCTATCAAGTCTTGATAACACAGGATGAAACAACTGCATTGCTGGATTTTCTGCTTCCTATTTGGATGAGAGGGAAGCCCAGCACCAGCGCAGTCAGAGGAGCTGAGCTTCCAGGCTCTCAGAAGGAATCAAACATACTAGGAGATTAAAACAAGCCCGGGGTGTGCCAGCACTGGCTGAGCTGTGACTAAGAACGGCTGGGATCCTGGTTGGCAGCTATTTTAAGGCTCAGCACACCGGGGAAGGAAAGGAGAAAACTCCTTTGGGGGTGAACCAAGGGATTTTAATTAGCAGTAATGGCACGATAATCAAGGTAGAGGTATGCAGGCTGGAGCACACGCAGCCTCTGCGCTGCATCTGCTGCGGGGGCAGCTCCGGCCTCGAGACGTCGCTGGTGGTCCAGGGCTGGGAACCTGTGGTTGACGGGGTCCGTGGTTGCTGCTGATGGCCAGGGTGAGAAGAGGGCCCTGTGCAGGGTGCTGGACTCCGCCAGGCACCCGGAGACCCCCAGCCCGTGCGGGTCTGGTGGGAGTGCTGCCCATCGCAGGTTTTGGGGCAGCATCTGCCCGTGGAGATGCTCTCCTCTCGGGTACCAGCACTGCGCTGGACGGCTCCAAACCCAGCTCCGAGTAAATGAGCAAGAAAGCAGCTTTGGGCAGCATTTCCAGCTCAGTGAGAAGCTACAGAGCCCGGTGATTAAAAAATGGTTATTAAAAAAAATTAGAAAGAAAAAAAAAAATAGCTGACAATCGGCACGCCTTCCAGGATCTGTTGTAACAGATTCGTCCGAGCCGGTTAACGGTATTTGCGGTTTGCAAGATGCTACATGTCTGAGTAGGATGACAGACACGTTATTATCACCTCTCCGCTGCGATCTGTCCAAACCTGTCCCAGGATGCAGCTCTGCAGCTGCTTGCTGGGGAGCACAAGGAAATTAGCAGCCGGAGGCAGCACTTTTCTTCTCTCTCTCTTGCCAGGCTAGTGGCTTTATTGGGATCCATTGACTGCAGTCCTGGACACGTCTTGAGTAGAGCTAATGAGGAGACTGGAATGTAGAAGAGGAGGAGGAGGCGGCTGGTAGGGAGGAGGGTGTGGGGGGGATGGATTTGTGGAAAAAGTAATTGTTGAGCAAATCATTTCCTTCAAGAGAGAAAGGAGGACTTGGCTGCAGCGCTCCCAAAGCAGGCAAGTCTAGACGCTTCGGTGTCAACAGTTGAAGATAAATAAGATTTTATCAGCTCCGAATCTGTTGGGACACATCCTCCTAGCGGTTCTGCTGCCCAGGGAGGGCTGGAGGAGATGGACGTTGCCGGCAGGTCTTTCCGTGCAGAACACTCAGGTTGTTTTTCACGCGAGGCTGTCAGCATCCGTGGGGAAAACCACCTCTCTCCCCGTCTGTGTGGGAGAGGCAGCTCTGGGTCTGAGCAGCCTCTTCCAAAGCAGCTCCTTGCTCCGGGTGGGCAGTGGAGGGTGCCGAGACTTGATTTCAATGCGGCTGTGCCGGTCCCTGTGAATCATTGGGGGACATCGGCTCATCTGGATCTTGTGAGGTGCTCAGCATCCTTGGGTACCACAGCAGCACTACCGAGATAACCTCAGTTACCTTCACGGGGCCAACACCACCACAGGGCTCTGTTGCTCTTGTTTCCCATTATGCTCGGCACCGGTGCAGTGTGGTTTCCATCTCACCCAAGAAGTAGGCACTTCTCAACACCGAGGTGAAAGAAACCCTGCCTGAGGACACTTTGGGGTGCTGAGCCCCTTGGGAAATGGAGGCTAATGCTGATGTGCCGCTAGCGTTTCAATAATTCAGCTTTCCCAGTTATTCCTAGAGCTCTGGATGTGCCCTGCAGGATGGGTGAGAGCATCAGGGAAGGGGCAGCGATGGGGGTGGCAGCACAATTCGGTCCCGGTGGCTGAGGGCTGGCACTGGGAGCTGCACAACTGCAGCAAAACCCCACAGCAAGTTTACGTGAGGTTCAGGGGGGTTTGCTCAGCGCTGTTTGCTGTTTACACCGTGCAGCACCCACAAGCCGCACGGTGTGAACCTGCTGTGCTCTGCGAGCGTGCAGGAACAACAACTCTGAATTTCTCTACAAGCAGTGACCCCAGCAATACTGGAAGCGGGGAGGCAGGCAGCGAGGGGCTGAAGGCAGGGAGGAACTGAGAGGAAAGGCAGGAGGTGCCGAGGGACGGAGATAAACATAATCTGACTTTACAAGAGCCTCCTGAGGGTCTCCTGTAGGAGTGAAAGAACTCCCCAGACCGAGGGCTGGATGCACTGATTCACCAGCACCAGGAAAGCATCCAGGTGTCTGGAGCTGGTCCCAGAGCAGCAGCGTGAGGGACATGAGCTTTGGCTGGGACCCAGCTGCCGGTTCCAGGGGTCATTTTGTCCGAGCCCTGCAGGCGAGGACAGGCTGGGGCTGCGACACGGAGCGCTTGGCCCCAGCAGCGGCTGGAGACGCAGCCGAAGATGCCGCGGCAGGACGGCTGCGAGGCCGCACGGGGAACAGCCTGGACTCTCCTTGCCCAGAGTTATCGGCATGGAGTTCCTTAAAAGAATGGTTTGTTATTGTGGAAGGGCCTTTGAAGGCAATCCTGGAGCTGTTAGGACACGATAAGGTTATCAGCGGAGGCATGTCTGCGTGGAGCGGCAGCCGCTCTCCCTGCGGGGCAATCGCTCTGCTATTTAACAGAGATTTATCCATGTCATAACATGGTATAATGAGAGAATTTGTTACCAAAGAACTTGCCATAATGCACCTCTTCTCTTCCAGAGCAGTTATATTTCCCAGGCATGTCGGGGGCTGCCCGGGAATGTCTACATGAAAGGATCCTTTGACAGGAGTTGTCAGTATTTTAACACCTGGCAAAGAAGAGCCCCCCCCCTCCCAATAACTCTTGTTTTGCCATCTTGTCTCCTCCAAACGAGGGTGCTAAACCCCCACCGCGCCAGAGCTTCGCCTCCCAGCCTGGCAGAGGGAGCAAACAGCATTCCAAGGGGAGCCTGAGCCTCCAGCTCCGGCACAAGCCCTGCTGGGATGGCACCCAAGGAAGCTGACCCGGCTCCAGGGCCAAGGTGCAGCCAGCACCATCAGCTATCAGCACAGAACGTGGGGATTTCAGCGAAAGGCGGCGTTTCTCAGCATCCTCTCCCTCTGGGAAAGTCCACAGGTCTCCAACACAGGGGATTCAATTTTTGCTGCCAGGTTCAGCTTCACATTACACCTTCCCATCACAGCTAGGAATGAACATGGCATCTCCTCCTCTCTCCATCCCAGAGGAGGCTCAGACCCCAGGACACATCCCCCCACCCTGCTGGTTTATCTCTGTGGGTGCTGGCGCCTGTTCTAGTTGATCCTTAATCCAACACATCCTCAAACACGAGAGCTGCTGCAGCTACCTTAGCAAAACCCTCTCCTCTTTCCATCTTCCCTAGAAATACCACCTGAAAACGATTTATCTCGTTTGCCTCGTTAGCAGTTCTGGGGGTGGTAGGAGCCCATCCTGCCCCGACAGCCTGGTGGGAGCCTCCATGGGTAGGGGAGCCCCTCTCAGCCCCCAGATGGATTTGGTGCTACGGAAATGGGATCAGGAAACACGGATCCCTTCTGCAAACCCTCCTGATGCACGGGGTGCACCGTCCTGGGCTCGTGGCAGTGGGACAACAAGGGCTGAGCTGCCCCTCCAGTCCCATCCGAGCAGCTGCCTCGGCCCTGCTTGGGGCAGCAAAGGCTCAGACCCCTGACGCTGAGAGGAGGCCTCGCTGGCCTCCGCACACCTGTCCCTGGATGGCTCGGGACAAGCTTTAACATCCTCGCAGACTCCCTGCCCGGTGGTATTTTGTTGGCAGCGGGCGCTGCGTTTGTGGGGATGAGATAAAATCCTTTGCGCAGGAACATGCCCTGCCATGCCGGGGCTGGCGGCTCCCCGAGCGGCAGGGTGGGCTCCTGGAGAGCAAACACATTCCTTGCGAGATGGAAAACAGCATGGCCCTGCTGAGGTGGAAGGGAATTGCACATCCCCGCACCTGGGAGCCGAGGCACGCGCTTACTGGAAGGGGAAGGACGGGCTCTGCCTTCCCCACCCTCCTCTGGAAGCGGCAGCAGGGCTGCCTCGCTGGGATGCTGCTCTTCCCTTCTTACTTTCAGTGGCCTCGTGCTGAGCAGGTCCGTGGGCCCTGGGAGAGGAATTGGAGGGGTTCAAGGGCAGGTTGGATGGGGCTTGGAACACCCTGTCCCGCTGGGAGGTGTCCCTGCCCATGACAGGCTGGAACTGGATGGGCTTCGAAGCCCCTTCCCACCCAAATCATTCCGTGATTCTATATAATTCTGATAATGATGATTTCTAACTGAGCAAATCCCACTGTGGGCTCATGAGCATCTTAAGTGGTGATAAACCATTTTCTGTTAACGAGCGACTCCATCTGCTGCCTGCAGAGCATCTTCCTCCCACAGCCAGTCTGGGACTGGTCCCCGTCCCAGCCCCACGAGCCACTGCCAGCACCTGCGAAGGATCGAGAAATCCTGTATCACACACGCGGTTCAGAATTAAATTCTGAGGTCTTGTATAATTAGCTATGACCCTGTTAATGATGCTAGACACGATTTCCCTAGGCTGTGGTGCTCCCAGCCAGGCGCTGCAGGTGACAACGGGCTCAGGGTGACGTTTCTGAAATGGGATGAGCGATGGATGAATGAGGCTTTAAGCTCATTTTCAGGAAGATCCCGCTCTGCTGCTGCACTCGGGCTGCTTGGGAACCCCTGCAGTGCCTGGAGCCAGGAGGTGGCTGTGCCTGCTTTATGTGGGAAGCGGGTACCATGTGCTGTGGGTGAATCGGGTCGTATTTAAATAGTTCCAGGGGAAAACAAATCCTAGAGCCTAGAAGTAAACAGTTTGTGCAAAGTCAATAGCAGTTTGCCGTGCTGTGATCCGCCACGGAGCTGCTGCGGAGCCCGGACGCCGTTGGGGCCGTTCCCTCTGCCGCTCTGCGCGGCTGTGATACGAGAGGTGGTAATTGGGTTTGTAATGAGTCATTATTTTAATTTGCTGCTTTATTGCCGCGTTCGCATTTCATTGGGAGGGTTGAGGAAGCGGCGGGTGGATGGATGAGAGGAGCTGAGGGGGCAGAAACGCCTGTCGGGGTGGTGGGAGCAGCGCAAGCAAAGCAGCGGAGGAAGGCGAGGGCAGGCGGGGAGCATCCCCCATCCCATCAGACCCAGGGATATTCACCCGGCGGGCGTCCCTTCTTTTCCAGTACTCCCCTCTGCTGAAGAAACTCTACTGCCAGATTGCAAAGACATGTCCCATCCAGATCAAGGTGTCCACGCCGCCGCCGCCGGGCACCATCATCCGGGCCATGCCCGTCTACAAGAAGGCCGAGCACGTCACCGAGGTGGTGAAACGCTGCCCCAACCACGAGCTCGGCCGCGACTTCAACGACGGTGAGTGCCGCTCTCCCAGCAGCCCAGGAGCAGCACCCCGGGCAGCCGCGTCCTCTGACGCCGAGCTTTGCCTTGCAGGCCAGTCGGCCCCCGCCAGCCACCTCATCCGCGTGGAGGGCAACAACCTCTCCCAGTACGTGGACGACCCCGTGACGGGAAGGCAGAGCGTGATGGTGCCCTACGAGCCCCCACAGGTACCCGGCTGCTCCCGGGGCTGGGGAGCAGGACCAGCCCCCACCTCCAACCAGGCTTCTGCTGGTGCTGAACCCACTGGGGACGGGGCTGCTTGGTAGGACACAGAGGGCAGGAGCACCCTGCTCGTCCCAGCACATCCAAGGCCACCCCCTGCTTGCTCCATGGGCTGTGTTTGAGCATCTACAGCCTTGGGAAGCATCCCAGAGTGTCCCCTTCGCCCCAGTCCCCTCGTCCCAGCTGGGACCGTCCTGACACCGTCCTCCCCTGCTGCTGCCCTGCTCGCCCTGCCGAGGTGCCAGCCCCGTGCTGGGGGGCCCAGCCTGCATCCCCCCCCGCGTCTCTCCCCACTCAGCGCCTGCTCTCCCCTCCCGGGCAGGTGGGGACCGAGTTCACCACCATCCTGTACAACTTCATGTGCAACAGCAGCTGCGTGGGAGGAATGAACAGGAGGCCCATCCTCATCATCATCACGCTGGAGACGAGAGAGTGAGTGGCTGTCAGAGCTGGGGTGGGCATCGCTCCTGGCTGCGGGGGGTCCTGGGGGAGGATTCTCCCCTGCAGGGCACACTCCTAGGGGAAGGAGGCACAGAACCCCCAGCCCATGGCCAAGGCAAAGCTCCTGGCTGGCATAAAGGGACTGGGGACCCAGCTCAGTGCTGGAGACACCACAGCTTGGAGCCTCCCTCTGCCTCAGGAGCTCCTCTTCCTCCAGGAGATTGTGCTGGGCACTCCCTGCGCTCGGTACCTTGGGGCTCGGTTGCCTCCTCAGCCTCCATTCATAGAGAGGGATGGGAAGACACTTTGCTGGGCTGGTTTCTGGGCTGGATCATGATATGCTGGGCTGAGCGGCGATGAGCTTCCCAAGCACCAGGGTCACCGATCTCTCTCTCTCCTCGCAGTGGCCAAGTCCTCGGGAGGAGATCGTTCGAGGGACGGATCTGTGCCTGTCCCGGCAGGGACCGGAAAGCTGATGAAGATCATTACCGAGAGCAACAAGCCCTGAACGAGAGCGCAGCTAAAAACGGCAACGCCAACAAACGCAGTGAGTCCCCTCTGCGGCCACCCAGCCCACCCCTGCACCCCTCGCCACTCAAAGCCGTGCGGTGCCTCTGCCTCAGCTCCTTCCCATCGCACCCAGACCGTGGTGCTCCGGTCCAGGCTCCAATCCACACCCAGGGATGATGCTTTCCCCTTTTTCTTGACTAAATCTCAAACCACACTCCCGTTTGGGTGCAAAGCTGCTAGTGCAGAGCTTTTGTGTCCAGATTGATTCGTTCTTCGTTATTATTATTAATAAAGGGACGTGATCCATGCCAGCCCTCAGGTGAAGAGCCAGCACCCTCCATGGCTCGGCCTTCATTCCCGTGGGGAGCTCTGCTGCTCCGCGCTTCATCCTACCCTCCCCGCATGCTGACGCTCTCCTCTCTCCTTCCCAGCATTCAAGCAGAGTCCGCAGGGGATCCCAGCGCTTGGGGCCGGCGTTAAGAAGCGGCGGCACGGGGACGAGGAGATGTATTATGTGCCCGTAAGTGTTGGTGAGCTCGGCCTGCGACGGTGCTGGCATCATCCCCTCCGTGAGAAACACCCTGCGGATGCGCTGCTGGGCAGGACGGGGTTACACCATCTCCTGTGGGGCAGCAGGTGTGGGGCTGAGCAGAGACCTAGAGAACAGGAGCAAAAGCATAAGTGAAGGCCCGTGTCCAGTGGAGTCCTGGACCCCCAGAGCGTCCCTGGCCACGGTGACACTGCACCACGTGGAAGAAAGGGGCCACCAGGAAGGTAGCCAGGTGGAATGGGAACAGAGCCCTGGGCTTGTTCCCTCCTCCAGGTGCGAGGCCGGGAGAACTTTGAGATCCTGATGAAGATAAAGGAGAGCCTGGAGCTGGTGGAGCTGGTCCCGCAGCAGCTGGTGGAGTCCTACCGGCAGCAGCAGCAGCAGCTCCTGCAGAGGCAGTGAGTATCACCACGGCCCCAGGTGCCCGCGGAGAGGCTGGGAGCAGCCCTGGCCCCCCTCGAGCAGCCCTAGCGCGGGGCTCACGGCACGTCTGCCCGACACCTCGCGCTCGGCAGGGGCTGGCAGCCGCCACAGAGCCGCTATGGGGGCAAAGCAGCTTTTCTGCCCCAGTGGGGAAGCACAATCGCAGGGGAGCTCTGGGTCGGGGCAGGCGGCTCCATCCCACCCGCTGCGGGCTGACCCGCCGCCTGGTTTCCCGAGCAGGAGCCAACTGCAGACGCCCTCGTCCTACGGCCCCGTCCTGTCGCCCATGAACAAGGTTCACACTGGTGGAATCAACAAGCTGCCCTCGGTCAACCAGCTGGTGGGGCAGCCTGCGCAGCACGGCTCCGGCTCCGCGCCCAGCCTGGGGCCCATGGGTAAGGCCCTCGCCGCGTGGCACAGGCCCCGGGGCTCCCTGCGAGCGTGAGGGTGGGGATCTCGGCCGGGGGGGTGTCTAATGGATCTCTCTGTCGCCTCGGCGCGGTCGCTGCCCAGGACCCGGGATGCTCAACAGTCACCCCATGCAACCCAACGGAGAGATGAACGGGGGCCACTCATCGCAGTCCATGGTCTCCGGATCTCACTGCACGCCCCCTCCGCCCTACAACCCCGACCCCAGCCTCGTCAGGTAGGGAAGCGCCCGACGAGCCCCGTCTGTCTTGTCCTCTGGCCTTTCTTGCTGTCGTCCCTCACTCTAACCTTTCAGATCTGTCTAGCAACTGGTCAACTGGCCGCTGGTCCCAACTGAGAAATCACGGCTCGTGAGATCGTAGGGCACGATCCCCATCTCAGAAACCAAAGCCCAGCTACCTGCCAGTTAGAAACCTCGACTGCCCTCATGTATCGCTGTCTAGGCAATCTGTCCCTGCTTAATTAAAAATTAATCTCAATCAGAGTATTTCCTGCACGTCATAGAATCGTT
>WAAB01017253.1:0-17982 GCA_013389865.1 Piaya cayana | reverse complement strand
GTAGGCCTTGTTGGACTATCTCATAGACACTTGCTGTGTCTATACCACTAATTAAGCATCCATGGCTTGTCACATGGGAACAGGACATGGAAGATTCTCACTACGACAAGTTTACCTTGCTGCAAAGCAGCTTCATGACAGGGTTCCCTGCTGAGATGCATCTGCACAGCTAACTCCAGAACAGGTTTGAAAGAAAGGTTGAAAGGTTTGAGTCCTTCAGGTAGCACCTGACTGATGGGCAACTGCAAACTAATTAAGGCCTATTTACACAAGCCCGGGACAGAATGATGGGTCACATTATATTGGTGCACTCACACCTGAAAGAATAACAGGCATTCTCTATTTAAACAGAATCTCCATTAACAGGAATTAACACAATTAATAGTTTTGGGGCACATCAGAGGAACAAAATAAATAAAAAGAACAGACATGAGTTTCAAAGGACTTTAAATCAGGTCTCAAAGATTAACAACAGTTGGATAAATAAGGAGAAAATTTCTTGTCAGTAAAATGAGATAAAATAGGATTACAGCATACAATGGCAGTTTAAAAAAAGTTCAGACAGAACTTCACACTACACAAATAACATGTCACAACATCTTTTACAAAAAAATACAATTTAATCCAAGAGACACAACATGAATAACTCGCAGCAAGTTCAATGGCTTGGTGATTTTAAAGTCAGAGCGACAACTGATTACCTGCTCTACTCTCATGGATTAACACAAATCAGAAATCCAGCAACTTCTACATCAAATCTAGATGTTGTGTCCTGGTCTAGTTAAAAGGAAAGGAAATACTGATCTACAAGCTTGAAGTAGAAAAGTATCATCTCACTAAGCAGGCCCACACACTTGCTCCTCTGATGGGCAAAAATGAATACCTTATTTCCAGGCTCAGCTCTCCTGTGTGACCTTTTACCTGCTAAAGCACAATTTAGTATCTGTATTTCCACTGTGTGGGAGCGAACAAATCTGTTGACACATACAGCTTTCCAAAAGAATGCTAAGAGCTTATGAGTCTCATTAAGAAGCAGATTTCGCACATCTCGAATCACGCAGCTCCTGGGTGCCTTCTCTAAGCTAATTCTAGCTGTCCAGCATCCTTTT
Organism: Piaya cayana; assembly: GCA_013389865.1. Taxonomy (NCBI): domain Eukaryota; kingdom Metazoa; phylum Chordata; class Aves; order Cuculiformes; family Coccyzidae; genus Piaya; species Piaya cayana. Next base: position 16,873 of record WAAB01017253.1, on the reverse strand, counting down.
CTACTTTAAACACTTCAGTGTTCACAGCTGCATATGGCTTCTCTGCTCTTTAAAACAATGACAGATGATGGTCCCCAAGATCTTCATGTCTTGTCTCAGGTTCTCTTTTAGGGGGAAATTATATATCTTTATATTTTTTTACTGGAAGTAGGCAAAAGTATTGACACTCACTTTGTGAGAACATCTGTTTATAGTAGGATTTGAGAGCAAATTACACTAGTCTACAGTAGCACTTTTTCCAACTTCACTTCTGATTGAGCGAATTTTAATAAATGTTCATAAATATGGATTTTGCATTTTATCCTAGATTATTGTGAAAGGTTAATAAATTGAGTGGGAAGCTTACAATTTCAACAAGAAATGGAAGTGGTCCTTTTTGAATTAAAAAAACACTTTCAAAACTTTTTGAGTGGGATGTATTCCACTATCAATGTTCAACCTTTAACTATTTACCAATAGATTGCATCCTGTATAAAAAACTATGACACCAAGTTTCCTGAACTTACCACAATTAGCATTTAAAAAGAAACCAGGACTAATTGTAATGGTCACATTTTCCTAAGAATTCCTCTGAACTCCAAGAGTTGATAATAGAAAGCAAACAGAAACAGACAATTATAAATATTTTCCATAGCTTTGGGAAAAAAAAAGGTAAAAGAGAATTAAAATATAATTAATTAAACCTACATGTTGCAAGTAGTCACTAAGTGTTCCAAATAAGAATAGTGAAGTCTGATGTCCACTTGTCAATGATACATGCGTACACATTCTCTTAGACAGCATCCAGAATCAGACAAGGCATTTGTTGAGGAATCTTTATTTCCACAATGCCTTCACAAAAGCAGTCCAATTATTTTCAGCTGCCATATCCACATGGTTATCCAAACACAGAGAGATGGGAATCTGCAGGCAATCCTGAATCTCTGAGCCAAGCTGGGTAATACGTTACCAGCCTTCCCATGCTGCAACTGCTACACTTACTTTTCAACACACTCCCATCTATAAAACCAATACCTTTAAGATAAAAGGTACAAAAATACAAGGTAATAATAAAACTATTAACAACTTCTAAATAATCACTAAGCAGCTTCGAGACATGTATCCTCAAGTATTTGAGGCACTGTACTACCCAGCCACTACAACTAAGGCTCTATTATTAAAACAAAGTTACATAAAATTGGATACTACAACAAATCCTTAATAACCCCTGCAAAACTTACAGACATCATTATTAACATAACCAAAATGTGTTTAGATACTTCTAAATAAAATTCTATTTTCCTGAAATATTATATTAGCATAATTAGTCAGTGAAAAGCAATTTGTTTGTTTGGCTAAAATCTGGTGAAACTTTTTAAAATGTGTATGGTCTTCCATTTAAGAGAACTGTATAACTACTAGTATATCAGATAACACCACACGGGAGGCATATTCTGGATTTAGTTTGTGTTCTGACACATTTCTTCCTGCATCTTTAGGGATGGCTAGAAAAAGAAGTAGCATCTTGAATTGGCAAACTTCTGAGAATTTAAAAAAATGGCAGCATCGCTCCCTCTAGGATGGAGACAGAGAAGCGTTCGGTGCCTGCTGTTCTGGGGAAATACCTTCAGACTAGTAGTGACAAGAAAACAGAATAAGAAAAAATAATCAACTCTCTCATAAGCATTTATAATCAATGGAATACTTCTGAAGTGCTACTCATTAAGTCACTAGGGGAGAAAAAGAAGCCAGACTACTCTAAAATACTCTGATTAGACATTTTCAGAAATAACACTGAAAGAGATGGCTTTAATACAGCTCATATCTAGCTTTCCATCATTACACCCCACAAGATTTTTTTTTCCAATTTAAACCAGGCAACTTTTCCCCACAGACGGCTTGTACAAATCACCTGGCAAGTCCACAAAGTCCCTGAAAGAGATTGCACGTAGCCTGCTCTTATCCTCTCACCAGAAGAAATCACAAAGAGCCCTTGTCAGTTGTCCTCCTTCCTAACGCATTCTACTCTAGTATCTTGTATTTCTGTAAAAGATATAATACTATCACCAGAATTTTCCTAATCCCCTCTCTCACTGGGGTGTATTAGGAAGGAGTAAAGCCTACTCTAGCTAAGATGACATTTGTACATAACGATTCTAAAATTATTTGTTAACATAATGCTTTGTTTATTCAGTCTGGCAAATGCTTTTATTTTAACCTGAAGTATCTTTAGTAAATGTCAGCAGTAAAAACAAATTCATAGTTGGCTAATAAGACTCCCTTACATGTATTTCTAATTAAGCTTCTTCCTAGATACCAACTAACATTTAAAACCAATATATTCTATAGAGAATCAAAGTAAATCAAATGATGAAGGATTTCTCTTTGTGAAATTGCACATTGATATAGGCATCACCAGCAGAGGGAAGGAGATCCTAGTATCCATGCCTAATCATTTCTCTATGCTTTTCTTCTGGATATGCAGAAATATTTTCTTGTCCTTTTGAATTGTATTGCAAACTTTGATGTCTCTTCCACAACACCTAATAAAGGGCTGCATGTACTCTTTATTTGGAACGCAGTTCCCAGAAGAATTTACCTGTTTGTATTTATGTACGCATTTAAACAAAACCACACACGTTCACACTTAAGTATTTCTAAAACTGTAAACAGACTGCTGAACAGACAAGAAAAGACTGCAACATACTAAATAAAAGCTTCATTTTCATATGAGGAAACATCAATTAACTGAGTTCTGTATGGTTGAGTGGCTTAAAAACTTCTGCCAAGACCCTAAGCTGCTCCTTTTTACTTATTACAGCAAACCCTGCCAAAAGACCATAAAAATTGATTTTACATTTCCAGTCTCTCTATGCTAGCTGGAAAAGTATAGATTTTTTTCTCTAGGTTTTTGACAAACAGAACCTTCCCCTATCTCACGCCTTCTTAACTACCACGCTAACTGACACTGAACATCATCTGGGTTCTTATATCCGATTTAAGTTATGATTCAGGTAAGAGAACATTTCAGACTGTTTAAAATCAAACATGTTTTGTATACATGGCTTTAAAGGGCTTCTCACCCATCAGAGTTACAGAGAAGGCTTTATCTCACTTGCACTGCTACAGCATACACAGCAAATGATTATTTGTCATATTTGTTTTGGGGAAGTGTTAGAACCTCACTGTTAGTCTGTGAGCTTCCTCTTTAAAATCCAGTATCAATCATTAAAATGGATTTAGCATTTTTGCATCAAACATTAATAAGGCTCACTTAGGCACTCTTAATGTGAAGGAAAATTGGGCTTGTATGAAATGGCTACATTGGAACATTTCATGCTCTTGCAAGTGCAGGAGTATGATTATTTCCTACAGTATGTCATTATCTTCTGCCCTGTGGTTCTCTTTTAAATTATCTCTTCTCACTCAAGCTGCCTACACTATGTTTTTAAGCTATATAGTTTTCAATTTATGAATTGCATGCATGCAAATTTTGAGCAACTATACCACAAGCCAAGTAATAGACCACATTAAAGTATATTCCCCTCGGACACTACTAATAGAACTACAATTCAAAAAAGCTTGTAAGAAAATCGATACATATTCAACTCTCCAGACGCAAAATCAGGTCATTTGTTTCAAAGATAGAAAAGAAAATACTATTCTAGACACACCTGTAATCTCCTTACACTTTTCCCAAGCAGGATGATTTAAGCATGGCAGGAGATGTCATTTCATATATTCACAAAGCAAATTAGTTTGCTGCCTACTTGTCCTTGGACTCAAAAGCTCCCCCCTCCCCTTTTCAGAGTCACTCCTAAAACAATTGCTCATCTGTAACTCTGGATGTCAACCCATCAGGGATAGGAGTCTCTCCCTGGGTCTACAACTATCATCTTCCTTTTCTTAGGAGAAAGTAACTCTCTTGGACAATAAAGCAATTTAAACAGCACATAACAGATTAACACACAACACGCATGGCACACCACATAGCTGCTCAGAGGATCAATATCACCGTTGCCGATCAGCACTTTAGTTATGGTTAACAACATGCATGTGTATCTAAAATTACTCCGACCTTTGTACAGAAAATATTATCTCAGAGACAGTGAAATATTATTGCACTACAGCATTTTGCATTGTGTTTACAAGGTAATAAACACAGACCTCCTTCTGCTTCACCCACAAATGACTATTAAATAAGGAAAATAAGACTTGACATCCCCCAGACAATCAAAAGAAATGATTTATTTGGATGCTGACATCTGTCTCGAGATTGTGGCCAAGTGCTTTTCTGTGCTCATTTAGGACTCCACTCGGAAAGCTTTTTAGTTACATTTACCTAGAGATTTCCCTCTACCACTTTCCATCTGACAGAAATCACTCAGCTGGGTCTGATGAATAATAGCAAAAGGCAGCTCGTATCAGAGATGATTGAATTACAGATTGTTGAAAGTGCCATAAAGGCTCATTCCAATGACTACGTTTAATTTACTTACTATACCGACTACCAGGAGCCGGTAGTCGTTTGATAGCTCTATTAGGGAAGGCTGGAAACAAAAGAAATATTGACATTCTTTGTCACTTTCTTCCCACTCTACCTACCTACCGGAGTTTGATAGGCAAAATTAACTTTTAAAGAGAGCGCGGAGCCCCGGTCCGCACGGTGTGCGCAGATGAACCAGACCGTCGCCCACCCGAACCCAAGGCAAGGCAAGCGGTATTAGAGAAAAGGAAAGAAACGCTGTCCGAGGACGCAAAACGGAATCGCACGGAAAGAAAACGCATTAGCTCGACAGCCTAAGTGCGGCGGCCAGGGCTCCGGTTTAAACGGGTGCCCAAAGGAGCGGCGCTCGGCGCCGGGGAGCGCCCGCCCCGCCGGGACACCCCAACCCACCCAGCCCGGGGCGGCGACACCCGCAGGAGCGGAGTGACCCNGCCCCGCCCGGGGCGAGGCTGCGGCGCACGGCGCCCCCCCCGCCGCCCCTCTGCCCCCGCGCTCCGGCGGCGCCGCGGGCGGTAAGTTTCAGCGGGCAGGGCAGGGCAGGGCAGGGCGAGGAGGGAGGGAGGCGGCACGGGGGCTACGCGGCGCCGGGAGCGCCGCCACACTGCAGCGTCTCTAGGAATCCCTCCCGCGAGAGGCAGAGCCCATCACCCCCGGCCCGCCGGCCCCATTGGCTGAAGGGCGGGGAGCCGCGCGGCGCCAGCCAATCCGCCCGCGCCCACCATGGGTGGAGCCGCCGCGCCGGCCGCGCCCATCCCGAGGCTGCCCCGTCCCCGACGGGGATGGGCTGGGGCGGGGGCGGAGGGGGTGACGGGGAGAGGAGGGAGGCGAGAGGGATGGGGAGGGGGACGGGGGGTGCGAGAGGGAGAGGGAGGAGGATGAGGATCAGGATGAGGATGGAGATGAGGATGAGGCTGGGGAGGAGGAAGAGGATGAGGATGGAGATGGGCAGGAGGATAAGGATGGGGATGGGGATTGGGATGAGGATGAGGATGGAGAGGGAGAAGAGGATGGAGATGAGGATGGGGAGGGAGAAGAGGATGGGGATGAGGACGGGGAGAGGCATGGGGATGGGGAGAGGGATAGGGATGTCTAGAGGGAGGAGGAAGAGGATGGGGAAGAGAAAGAGGATGGGGATGGGGAGAGGGATGAGGACGGGTAAGGGGAGAGGGAAGAGGATGAGGATAGGGATGAAGATGGGGAGGGGGAAGAGGATGGGGATGAGGATGGAGATGGGGTTGTGGAGGGGGAAGAGGTTGGGGATGGGGAAGGAGATGGGGAAGAGGACGGAGAAGAGGACGGGAATGAGGATGGGGAAGAGGACAGGGATTGGGGTGCAGAGATGAGGATAGGGAGGATGAGTGGGGCATCCCCGCTGGGGCGGTGCGAGGCTCGGCGCCGCGGACACGGCGGCCGTCGGGTGCCCCGGGGCGGTGGCGAGAGGGGGAGGCGGTGACTCCGCCAGGCTCTGCCGCTGTCCCCTCTCCCTGGTACTCTATGCTTTTAGCTCGCCCGGGACGATCGCGACTGGGCAGAGTCGTGATTGGCGCTGGTGGCTTTGGGGAGAGCTGAGCAGTGTCGGGTGTTCAGGTGAGGGCGTGCAAGGGTTAATTTAATCCCCTGGCTCCATCCACCCTGGTCCGGAGCTTTGATTAACATTGGTCTGCAAAATGTAACTGTAACAAATTCAATTAAGGGAAGCACATTTCTTCAACTTTTAATTAGATCTAACCTATTTGTCTCGTGTTTAATATAACATAAAAAGTTACCTAGGTTCCAGAGGGAAATGGAAGTAGATTTAGATGTAAGTTTAGCTTTTATAAAAACAAGGGACTAAAGTTCTTTGTTCCTCAGGAAACATTATTGTTGCATCTATACTCTCAAGGGCACTGGGGAAAACAATTTTATCTGCAAAATTGTAAAAACAATAGTGTGGTATTAACATTGAAAGAGTTTCCTATAACCTTCGACTGGTCACAGGGTACTGAACATACAGGTTCTAGCCCAGGCTTGATGTACGGCAGTGCGTGTTGCTGCTGAATTGCAGTTGTTGTAAGAAGACTTAAAGTAGTTTGTATTCTGCAACCATTTAGGTGCCTTCACTTAGTACATGGGAGTCAACGTTATCTGTATTACAGCTGAAGATGATAACTAGCAAATGTTGGCAACCAGAGGATCCCCTGTTGCCATTGTTGTTGTGGGATTTGTCTCTTTTCCAGTTCAGTTCAAACATACATTTTCTGATCACATCAGTGCTAGACAGGTGTTCTTAGGTCTGTTAGTCACAATATGAACTTTTCTTGTATGGGCACATTAGGTCATGTGACGGAAAAGGAAAGTAAATACCAAGTCTTGAAAGGAGGAGTCACCATAATTTAAACTGCATGTGCAGAAGCTACCTGTGCCCAGATTACCCTGTATGATTTAAAACTGTGCCTGTTTTCTCTCTCTGGTCACAATAGATACCAAGGACTATTTTCTTTATGATCATTTATCTGGTCAGTTAAAAACCTCATATATTTCAATGCTAATAATAATGAGGTCTTGATGCTGCGCTCCTAACAGCCACACAGCCAGAAGCCTGTGGGAGTCTGGCATCTGCAAGGCATGACACATCATATGCTGACTTAGTATCTAAGCAAAGACCAGGCGTGTCTTTTAAACCAAATATCCCTCTCTTAGTGTATAGAGAGTAAGGAACAGGAATGCTATCTAGCAGTAGCCTTGAAGAGCAGACCATCGTTCTCACACTCTCTTACTGTGGTAGTCCATACATGATTATTCCACTATACTAAATAAATAAAAAAAAGAAGAGCAGGTGTGGTAGGGGCTGGGAGGGTGGTGGGAGAGATTTTACCTAATTCTTTCTGAACTTGGGAATCTGCAGTGGAGAAATGGCTGCAAAAATTGCATTCCTTCTAGCACACATGCTTCCCTCAGTTCCTTTCAGGCCCAAAAGCTTATTCGTACAGAAAGATCTCCAGTCCTGTGAGCAAGTTTTACTTCTCTACTGCATCCACAAGGAAACAGGTAGTTACTGCCCAGCTGTGGTGGTTAATTAAACCAAAGGAAACTTTGAAACTTGAGAGATTATGTAAATGTCCTGAATGGACAAGGATATCCTAGAAGAGCTTAGAAGCCATTTGATAAATGCTTGCAGTGCTAGCCAAATGCTAGCCACTAAACTCATGAAGCACAGATCATTGTATTTGATGTTATTGTTGTTACATCTTTCGCAGTTTTGTTAAGGGAAGAAGGTGGTACCTTGTCATCAGAATAAAACAAGAAGCACGCAGCACCAGCAGAAATGATGTTCCAAACCCAAGATCTATTCTGTTTTGTTTCGTAATATGTATTAGTACATCAAAAGAGAGTTTTAAATAGTATCTAACATTCAGAAATTCTATCAGATATCTACTAAGTACAAATGAAGAACTAGACTCTTTTATCCTTTACGTCCCTTGTTTTTTTATTTAGACTTTGAGCCAGAGGTACAGGAGCATCCGTGAAGAATGAATAAAAAAGCAAGATCAGAATTGATGCAATATTTGTCCTTGCCATTTTTAATTTTGACTCTCTGTATACTACAATGTCAATAAACCCCAAGATTAGAAATCAATATGAGCCATGAAACCTGCATTTTGAATATAAAATAATCCTGCTTGCTCCATAAAGGAGCAAGGAGAAAGGAGAAGGAGAAAACCTGGGCCAAAGCCAATGAAATCGAAATATTCCCAGACCTTTTCTGGCAAGTGTTATGGCATATAAAGAGCAGATTCTAGAATGACAGTCACTGAACTGAGGCAAATTCAGGAGCAACAGCAGTTGTGGCACATCAAAAACAGCAGTCATGGCTCTTGTTTTGGGCCCAAGCTGCCATCCGTTTTCTTTTGTGTGTCAGCATTTGTGTGATCAAGTGTCACAACTGCCACTATTAGATGTACAAGACAGGAAGCCAGGAAAAGAAATCATGAGGGCGAATCAGCAGCAGCGGAATGCGTTAATTGTATTGGTGTTCATTTACTTATCTAGTAGAATTTAGAACTGGAAACTAGCAGGAATTGAACTGTGACTTGTCATGATGAAATTATTTGCTGGCCTTGTGTTGCACAAGATTACAGGTACCTATTTTTAACAGAAAGAATCTTTTACTTTGTTCTTCATTATTGTATTATTTTATTCCTTTTCTTTGTTTTTCATTTTGAGAGTAGTTTGTATGCCTGAAGGCAAAGGAATTGACTTTTGCTTAGCAAGGCGGGAGAAATGAAGTTCCAATTGCATAAGTTCAAGCACACATTTCTGAAGCTTCTTTTAGCCAATGAAACACCCACTCTCCATTGTTTTGATTTTTTCTTCCCCAGCTGACTGGGAATCCAAGAGCTGGTATGTAGAGCTGAAATTAAAAACTTGGAATCCCATTTTAGGGCAGTGTCATCCTACTCTTAATTTCAGTGATTATATATTGATTACAGTATATAGTGTGTGATGATGATGTATTTAGAAGGCATTTTCTTATTCAGGAAGCCAGACCTGTATCAGGAAAGCATGAAAGCATGAAAGACATGAAAGCGAAGTGACAAAGCCTAGTCCCAAAAGTGAGAATTAACCTTTAGTAAAATGAATAAATACTGGAGTCACTATTTAGCTGTAGACAATTAACAAAAACATCATATGAAGTAAGTCTTTGAAGATGATTTTTGGAGCAATGTCTGAGCTTGTGAGTTGGATAGAGGGAGTGGAGAACAAACATTTAGGTTTTGATTTGATACTAATTCTAGCTAAAAATCAAACAGTAATATCAAAGATCTTGTTAGTTCACTGACTGATGTTTGTCTAAATGTGTAATTTGATTTCGTTGTTTCCTCATATTTGATCTGTACACATCTGCTGCTACTTCTAAGTTGTTTAGGCTGGGTACATCTCTTTTAATCTACATTTGTACAGCAGCTAACACAAGAGAGCTCCTGCTCTGTGCCCAGGGCTCCTGGACACTGTGGCAGCATAAACAAAAATGAAAACATAAATACTCTTTTATGAGAGAGTGTTGAAGGGTAGTCAAACAGACCTGTATTTTCTTTGCACAGATGTCAGCGGTGTAATGCAAGGAGAGGTTTGAGACAGTGTCAGTCTGTTCCCCTGTAGATGGTGCCCCTACTTCAGGGATTCTCTTTTGGGTTGACAACTCTGCATCCTTAATCTTCCTCCCTACTGTGAACCGTCAGTTTTCACCAAGGTGGTACTCAAGGTGGTACTCCAGAAAAAAAAGGCCTTTTCAGTGCAGATAGGACAAACTGGACTAAAGTTCTGGTTTCCTTTTCAAGCAGAATCTACTGCATAAAATTACAAACTACTGAACCGTTAGCTTGTAGAGTGCCCAGATACTACCCACGTCAAATCTTACCTTATGTTGGTAGACGTCATGGCTTCTTCTATGTAGAATTTCTAATTACTGATGAGGATATGCATCATATGGATGGCTGTGTAATAAGAATAATGGGAATTGGGATTTCTAATATAATTTTGTGAAGCTGTCCTTCACAAAGAGCAAGGAAGAGATGTGTATGGACAGCATTGCCTCCAAGCAGAGGGTCTTCTACAAGGTCTTTTCAAATGGATATGCATGATTGTCACATAGGAGAGGACATTCCATTGTCTCCAATACAAAATAGGTGTAACTCCATTTGAAGAAACTCAAATGAATTGTCCGGTAAGTGCAAAATATACTTTTATTTACATCAGCCTGAGAGTAGGGTGAGGATAAATAACCCACGTATTGGGATATAGCACTGAAATGTAGATAAAACCGTATGGCTTCAGAGTTCCTGAGTTTCATGTCTCTAATTTGGTATCTCCACAAAGCATTCGCCATGCAGACATATAACTAAAACCTCCAGAAAACTATCCCAGTCATGAAGTATGGCAAATTCTTCCATCTAACTATGCAGAGTAGACCCAGAATATCCATATGAAGGAAAAATTAGATAGAGTTGCTGGGGTAAAAACCTAGTTAATGCATTTTAAATTCAGAAAATACTTTTGAATATTAGTAGCATGATAAACAATTCTGAAGGGAGTTTGTTTTCATTTAGGTCACACTGTCATTTCATTCAAAGGCAGAATGAAATTACCCTAGCATTTATATTTAAAATGCCAAACCATAGAAGTATCAGGACTTTTTTTTCCAGTAGTCACTATTTCATAATATTTTCTGTTATTTTCTTAAAATGTAGTTACTTCTCTTATAGAAATACAATCACTGTACAGTTTTTATGTTCAGACTGCTTTTGGGCTTAAAAGCTTGCAAAGCACATGGCTAAATGAACTGGAAATTATATATAATTAATATAATTAGGAGAAAAGCATTTTTAATTTCAGTTTCCTCATGGCTGTGTTTTAGCCAGTATGCAAGACAGTAAACTAGTTACCTCTGGCAGTTCTGTCTGTGAGCAGCACCATTTTGTTTGCAAACTTAAAAGCTTGTTTTGTTTCCTACGTTGTTTTTTCTATAGCATATGACATAACCTTCAAATTACATGAATATAAGGGAATAGACCTCTCTGACTGTAACAGGGTTGTTAAGATGATAAGGTCAGTGGTAATGTCTCTCCAGCAAAATTTGATAGATATTTATCCAAATCAAAGGTGAATTTTTAATCATTACAGTATGCTAATATAAAAAAGGGCCTTACTTGTTTAAAAACTTAGGCAAAGAGAAAATAAATCCTACCCAGGGAACTTAATTCTCCTCACAGTTCCATGTGCATAATCTCTAGTAAGAACTGCTGTCTTAAAAGCACAATTTCCACTACTGCTATCTTCTATAAAACAAGCTATCTTAGTGACCTAAAGAAGTTAATGTAGTAACACATAATCTTAATGCAAGTCCTGAGTTTAACTATCAAGTTTTAAGGGAACAGAATCTCTGGTTGCACTACTAGGATGTAGTTTCTTCCTTACTCAATAATTGTCACTTAGTCTAGACCAGGATCATCTTCCCTAAATTCTCATAAATATGTGAATGAGAATCCCCTATCACCTTCCTAGTGTTTTGCTTTTGACCTTTTCTAGTTGCCAGTCCTCTTACCCTCCTTCTTCTCTTGTCCTCCCTGTTCATCTCGGAATGTATTTTGTGATAACATTGCCAATCCTAAGTGAGAAATGATCTGGACAGTCCTCTTCAGCCTTGACATTAGACCTGTTTCCGCAAGAATCAGGATTGGTCCTTTTCTCTTTGGAATGAAGGTAAAGCCTTCAGTCAGATTTATGACTGATGATGAAGCACAGGAACAATCCATTACTGTACTTCACCATCAGTCATAAATCTGACTGAAGCCTTTACCTTCATTCTCCAGCAGAATGGAAAAGTTACTAAGTTATTAGCTTGGTTTTAATTTTTATTTGTATGTGGACAGAACTAGCTAATGGGGAATGTTATTTAATGGATGGAAGAAAAAATATTAAAATAGAAAAGAGTAAAAATAGACTAAGAACCCATTTAGAATGGAGATAAAGTGTAAGGATTCTTATCACCGGAAGCTCTTCCTTCTCTACACTGCAACTGGACTAAAAGCTTCCTAGCTTAAGCTCAGTAATTTGATCCTAGAGAAAAGTTTAGCCCAAAGGAGGTTTTGGTACTGATTAGTTTAAGGATTTTGGCCAGTATCTTCTTGTTCTTAAGTGTGGATTTTCAAAGAAATGGTGATTTCAGACAGTCTTTGATGTTCTAACTCTAAATCAAAATGTTCTTACTAAAGATGAGAGCCTAGATTAAGTTATTCTAAGACTTACAGTGGACTCCTTCATGCATTAACTTTCTTCCTTCTGCTAGAATCTATGACCCACACTTTCCCCACCATAATCACAGAAAGGCATTATCATCATTATTACTTCATAACTACAAAGGTATTTGCAGAATAACCTCAGAGATTTATTAGAGCAACAGTCATTCCTGCTCAGTTTAAAAAGCCTTATTCAATGCTAAGGTATTTTTTATTAACTCCCTCTTCAGTTTGGCTTTCCCTCTGAAAGTTATTAAGCTTTATCTCTGACTAAATTGATTTTTTTAAGGAAACTGGTCATGCCATTTTTGTCTTACAAGGGTTCATGAAAATGTCCACATTTGACTTTTTCCAAAAGATTTATATTAGCTTTTCTTCCCTTGTACTCTGATTTAAAAAGAACTTGTTTGATTTTTCCTGCAGTCACTTCAAAAAAAACCTTGACAGTTTTCTTTGAGAAAAAAAAAAGGGGTATTTGCTGCAGTTATTTACAGTTTAATTACTGGTTTAATTACGATCTAATGTCTCATTTAGTGTGATACTCTCTACTCTGCAGGCTGAGCTGCAATAGATTACAGGGGTCACAATGGCAGTAGGTTCACCTCTGTCTGGAGTTGGGCAACCTCATGCTGCTGGCAGCAGACTTGCCCTGAAAAACTGCACTGACTCTCTAGTAATGATCAGAAAACAAAAAATGTTCTGACCAAACTTATTGTCAGTATTTCAATATTTTTGTGGGTTTGCATTCCTGGGTTTTTGCTAGTCCATTGTTTCTATACTGTCTATATGTTGGTGAACACATTCAGGAGCTGTCCTAGAAAAGGCATCTCATAGCATGAGTACAGAGATTAAGTGCTGCTTTTGGCATATTTTGGCTCTCTTTACTACGGATGCTACCACGTCTGACCAGCTTATAGTCCTCCAAGAGGATCTCTCAGCAACCAATGCACACTCACTCGAACCCTCACTGCTGTACTACAAAGACCTGTATTTTTAGTACACAGGGGATCCATTTGAGGTTCTGTTCCTATTTCCAGGTTAGACAGCTATGTGAGAAAAGAGATTTGGTGCATCCAGGTCCCATATTTCGTGGTCATGAAGGATTGCTGCTAATAACGTGTAGACATGGATTTAGAAAATAACTTTGTTTAGGAGAGGCCTTTAAGGGTCATCTGTTCCAACCACTTGCTCAAAGGAGATCCAGATAAACAGGTACCTCAGGGCTTTGTTTGGTCAAGTTCTGAACGCCCTGAAGGCTGAAGATTCCATAATGATCTAGGTGGCCCTCCACTGGCCTCACTCCATAGTGTCAAGTGTCTTCCTTGTACTGCAGTGCCCGAAACTGACATAGTACTCCAGATGTGGTCTTAACCACTGAATAGAAGGGGGAGATTTCTTCCCTTGATCTCCTGACTTTTCTTTTTCTGCTACAGCCAAGGATGTAATTGGCCTTCTTTGCTGCAATAACACACTGCTGATTCACGTTCATAGTTCAGTCACAGCTATAAATTGAAGAACTGAAAGGTTGTACATGTACATGACCATCCTTGATCAGAATCAGCCAAAAAATGGGGCAGCTTCCCACACCTGCTTCATGAAATTTGTGTCAGGAAGGTCATGAGCTAACCTCTGAGGGGCCAGAACCATCCCTACTGTTATCGGGCTGTATCTCCTAGGGTGATGATCAGCTGGTGATACAAACATCATTTTATAGCTCTGAAAAGTTGGAGAAGCTGTGTAGTGCCTGGCAGTGGAAAAGTATAGAGATTCCTCTGAAACCATCAGTCATGGATGATATACGGGAAGTCTGTTTGTATTTCTGTGATCTCAACACGAGAGTCTCCAAGCTCAAACGTTGAAGGGGTAATGACTTCCTTCTTAGAGCAGGATCTTTAGATAAGTACACCAAACACTGGGCAAATGTGACTATTCTTGTCCTGAATTTCAGTGTCATCCTGAAAACCTGCTTTCAGATGTTCCAGGCCTGGAGAGTGATGATGTTCTGCTAGCTGGAAGTAATTTTGTTTGTTCAAAGTTGCCAGACAACAAAATGTGGACTGCGCTCAGATACAGCTATAAGCCAGTTTATGCTGGTAGAAGGGTAGGAATTGCTTAACAGATCCTGTCCTTGTTTCCCTGTTGGAGGAGTGGAAATGAATGACTACTCATAGGCAGATTCAGAGTGCCTGTGATGCGCTGCAGGTCTTTGGGAAGCAGAGAGCGCTCCTGCGTTTGGGACATTTACTGCATGTGTTTGAAACAGATATTGAATGTCAATAAATGCAAAATAATGGTCTATAATGATCTATAACTACTAAGACTTTGTAGCGAGGGGAAACCAATATAGGACACAATGTGCCTCCTTGATGCATTCTACAGCTTGCAGCAATGTGGATGCAGATGGCACACAGACCTCAGATGAAAACTTAAGTGTGCGTCAAGGTGGGGCTTCCAAAGACAGTACATGCTTTGTACATGCATCACCTTCACAGAGTAGATATGGTACATATGTGCAACTCTTTATGTAGTCTGTGAATCACCTTTACAAAAATATATGTAGTATGTATATACAACTCTTGATGTAGATCTAGATTTATAGTTAGCCTTTTCATGTTCATTCATAAAATCCAACCTTGGAATACATATCTCAACACCTTTTCCTTGCTTACTCTTTCTACATTCTCATCATGCATTGGAAGCTTCTTTTTCAAGCTGTTATGCACAGATTTGTACTGAGATGGGAGGATAGTACCTATATTTTCTACGAAGAAGTGTTATGTTCTCTATGCTCTCTGATATTCTTACCTCTACTACACCAGTAGGAAATCTAGTATAACAGTAATAAAGCTGGTATAGCAATAGTAAAAATAAACCAGTAATTAATATAAAAGTAAAATAAAATAGTGTATTTTGTAAAATAAAACATAGAATCATAGAATTGTTAGGATAGGAAGGGACCTTAAAGACCACCTAGTTTCAACCCCCCTGCCATGGGCAGGGACATCTCACTAGGTCAGGCCACCCAAGGCCCCATCCCACTTGGCCTTGAACACCTCCAGGGATGGGGCCTCTACAACTTCCCTTGGCAACCTGTTCCATTGCCTCACCACCCTCATGGTGAAGAAATTCTTCCTGATGTCTAGTTTAAATCTGTCCCTCTCCAGTTTATGCCCACCACTGCCTTGTCCTGTCATCACAAGCCTTTATGAATAGTCCCTCCCCAGCTTTCTTGTAACCTCCTTCAGGTACTGGAAGGTGGCTATAAGATCTCCTCTTCCCTTCTCCAGGCTGAACAAGCCAAACTCTCTCAGCCTGTGCTTGCAAGGGGGTTGAGCCAGCCCTCTGATCATCTTTGTAGCCCTCCCCTGGATCCATTACAACAGCTCCATATCCTTCTTACGTTGAGGATTCCAGAACTGGACACAATACTCCAGGTGAGGTCTCACAAGAGATGAATAGAGGGGCAGAATCACCTCCCTTGACCTGCTGGCTATGCTTTTTTTGATGCAGCCCGGACATAGTTGGCCTTCTGGGCTGAGAGTGCATTTTGCTAGCTCATGTTGAGCTTCTCATCAGCTGGCACTCCAAAGTCCTTCTCTGCAGGGCAGCTCTCAATCATGTCAACCCCCATCATGTACTGAAAGTGGGGATTGGCCCAACCCAGGTATAGGATCTTGCACTTGACCTTGTTGAACCTCATGAGATTCTTACAGGCTGAGTTCTCTGGTCTGTCCAGATCCCTCTGGATAGCATCCCATCCTTCTGGTGTGGCATCTGTACCACTCAGCTTGGTGTCATCTACAAACTTGCTGAGGTTGCACTCAATCTCAATGTCAATATCGTTGATGAAGATATTAAACAGCACCAGTCCCAATATGGACCCCCGAGGGGCATCACTTGTCATGGATCTCCATGTGGATTTCGAGCCATTAACTCTTTGAATACGACCATCCAACCAAGTTCTTATCCACCGTACCACCCACCCATCAAATCCTTATCTCTTTAGTTTAGAGAGAAGGATATTGTGGGGGACCATGACAAAGGCTTTACAGAAGTCCAGGTAGGTCACATCCATCAGTTTACCCATGTCCACTGCTGCGGTTACCCCATCATAAAAAGCCACTAAATTGGTCATAGAGAGTTTCCCCTGCTAATGCCATGCTGGCTGCCATTAATCACCTCCACGTCCTCCATGTTCTTTAGCATATCTTGTAGGAGGATCTGTTCCATGCTCTTCCCAGGCACAGAGGTGAGGCTGACATGTTGGTAGTTCTCAGGGTCATCTTTTCTACCCATTTTAAAAATAGACACAATGTTAACCTTCTTCCAGTCACCAGGGACTTCTCCTGATTGCCACGACCTTTAAAATATCATGGAGAGTGGCAACCACATCTGCCAATTCCCTCAGGACTATGGGATGCATTTCATCAGATCCCATAGACTTGTAAATGTTCAGGTTCCTCAGGTGATGAGCCTGATCCTCCTCTACTGTGGAAGGGGTTTACCGCCCTGGTCACCAGCTTGCTGTCCATTGGCTTAGGAGGAGTGAGGAGAGCTGTTATAAGTGAAGACAAAGACAAAAAGTTTGTTAAGTACCTCGACCTTTTCCTCA
>WAAB01017249.1:0-85905 GCA_013389865.1 Piaya cayana | reverse complement strand
TAATCCCCTCGGCGGGGCCGGTACCTTGTTGATGTCCCACAGCACCAGGCGGCTGCGGCGCCGGGCGAACTCGAGCGCGGTCGCCCTCCCCACGCCGTGCGCGGCTCCCGTGATGAGCACTATCTCCCCGCTCACGGGCTTCCTCCGCACGGGGATGAACAGCTTGACCAGCGCCTCCAGGTACGAGTAGAGAAGCGTGGCCAGCACCAGCAGCAGGTCCAGCAGCAGCCGCATCGCTGCTTCGCGGCGGGCAGGGTGCGCGGAGACGCGGAGGCTGCGCGGAAAGCGTCTCCCTCGGCCGCCGCCAAGAGGGGCGCGCGCTCGCCGCCGCTGTTCCTGCCGGCCCTGAGCTCCGCCCCGGGCTCCCTAGCCCCGCCCCCGGGACAATGACCACGCCCCCACCACCCAAAGTCCCATAAATGCCGCCCCTAAATCCCATAAGTCCCACCCACAAGCTCTCCACCGCCCCGCCCCCGGGTCCCACCCGCGCGCGGGGTCCGTGGGACGCGGCCGGCCCGGCGCCGGCCAATGAGCACCGCGCTTGCAAGGAGGCCCGGAGCCGGGCGGCGGGTCAGCCGGCGGCACCCACGGCCCATGCTGCCTCCCTGCGGCGTCTTGCGAGCGGCGCCCGCTGTCGCTCGGGCGGTCGCCGTGTTCTCCGTGACGGCAGCGCTGTGCGCCCGGCCCGCTCGGGGCCGCCGGGAGCCCAGGTACCGCGGGGACGCTGCCCGGCCCGGCGCGACCTGCGCGGGAACCGCCGGGGAGGGGAACGGCTTCCACGTCGTCGAGTCTGCTAAATGCCTCCGGGGCGGGGACGCCTTGGGCAGCCTCTACCACTGCCTGAGAAAGCTTTTGGTGAAGACGTTTTTCCTAATGTCCAGTCTGAGCCTCCCCTGGCACATTCCCTTTCATACTATCGCCTGTCGCTTGGGAGAAGAGACCAGAAGCCACCTCTCTTGCACCCTCCCTTCAGGCAGTCGTAGGCAGCGATAAGGTCTCCTCTCAGCCTTCTCTCCTGGCCGACCGCCCCCTCCAGTTTCCCTCGGCTGCATCCCATAATCCTTGTTCTCCAATCCCTTCACTAGCTTCATTCCCTTCTCAGGACTCGCTCCAGGACCTCACTCTCCTCGTAGTGGGGGGCCCAAAACTTATCACAGGATTCAAGGTGAGGCCTCACTGATGCGGAATACTGAGGGAGAATCGCTTCCCTGGTCCTGCAGGCAGGGGTAGGAGAAGACTTTTTAGCAAGACCTGTTGTGACAAGACACGGAGTAATGTTTTTAAATTAAAGGAATGTAGATTGGATATAAGGAAGACTGAATATAAGGAAGACATTTTTTACATTGAGGGTGGTGAAACACTGGCACAGGTTGCACAGGGAGGTAGTGGAGGCCCCATCCCTGGANTGTTCTGTGATTCTATGATAGTTTTAGCTTGCTTGGAATTTGAAAAAAAAAAAAAGAAAAAAAAGAAAACAAAACAACCCAAGGTATATATCCTAGTTGCTATTGCGCAAAACAATATTTTGGTGGTCACAGCAACTTGTAGAGCTGTGTTGCTCAGGCTTTTGGCTATTTGATTCTTTCTCTTACCTGGTGCATCACTGGATGAGAGCAGGACTCTTGTTACACTGCTTTTGTTTTTTGATGTGATGTTGACCACATGTATTTGCTTTCTAAAACTCCAAAATGAGTCTTAGAGTTTATTTGCTGGCTTTTATTTGCCAGCATCCTCAATGAAAGAAGGAACTGTTGGAACACAGGTGTCTTTGCTGCATTTATGGTAAATATCTTCGAGCTATTCCTTGTATATGATCGAGTCTTATGGTTGGTCTTAATGATTTTAAAGATTTTTTTACAACCTAAATGATTCTGTGATTCTATTCCGCTTCTGCTCAGTGTTCCACGCAGNGTCTCCTTGCTGCATTTATGGTAAATATCTTCGAGCTATTCCTTATATATGATCAAGTCTTATGGTTGGTCTTAAAGATTTTAAAGATTTTTTTACAACCTAATTGATTCTGGGATTCTATTCTGCTTTTGCTCACTGTTCCACACACCTCAGAATGGCAGTTCTAGTTCTCAACTTCTTGCTCATACTATGAAATCTTCATGAGTGTCTGGGAGAGAACTATTCCTTCCCTGGAAGTGTTTAAGGCACGGGTGGACAAGGTGCTGAGGGGCATGGTTTAGTGTTTGATAGGATCTGGTGGGTCTCTTCCATCTGGTTGTTCTACGGTTCTATGATTCTATTCTGCTTCAAGAAGCTGAATGTGAAATTCAGAATTTGTTGGTCCCAGGCGTGCATTTGCACAGTGCCTAAAAGAAGCAATAATATAAGCCTAGTCTGTTCTGCTTACTATAATATACTGTGCTGATCTGGAATTAAATAACAACGTTAAAGCCTAATGAATTAGGTAATTTTTCTTCTTTTTTTTTTTTTCATTTCAGTAACTCATCTGTAAGCTGTTGGTCCCATCTTCATCCTGTTAACATGTTCAGTAGTTACAGTGTTAAGCAGTTCTACCACAGCAAAGCTCTCACCTCCCCATATCCTGGATCATGCATTGAGCGTAGCCAAGTTCCTGAGGATAAAGTGGGCTGGCTGATTGAGTGGAAAGATTATAATCCTGTGGAGTACACTGCAAAGTCTGTTTTGGCTGGACCAAATTGGGCAGATCCCCAAATCAAGTGAGTGGAAATTGTGGCTCTTTTCTCCTGTGAACATGAAAGAAAGAAGTAGTAATGGGCTGAGTTAGTAAGATCGTCAGCTTAAGTGACAAGTGATTGTACAGGGATGTGTGAAAGTCAAGATGTAAAAAAATGGTGGTTAGAGAACTGAGTGGTTTTGTTTAGCTGTGAAGGTCTTTGACACATTATTTCACTGAGCTGGTGATGAAGGTAAAAGTAGTGTTGACTGGAATGATGGATAGCTGTTTATCCTGTGTAGTGCTTCTCTGAGTTTTGAACTGAGTAAAAAGCTTCTAATTCTCTCTAAGGTTTTGGGAGAAAACTGTAATAATGTACCTGTTCGTTCATGGACTGAATCAAGATGAGAAAAAAATTAAAGCAGAATTGTAGGTTTTGAATTGAGCACTCCAAGAAAATGTGACAGTTTTCATGCGTGGCTGTAGTTCTTTTCTTTAAATGTGTGTATTTGTTTGTATTGATTTTGTGAATACATTCTCCGTTCAAGGAATACGGTACGCTTCTTGGCTAGAAAGTTAGATGCATGCATCTAGTGGTAACCTCTGGTAGTGTGAAGTGGTAATTCCTGTGAATACACAGCTGTAGAGAAAGATCAGAAGATAATGGCTTTTGATGTTTCAGCCTTACCTTCCTCCTTTTCCATTGCTGTGTGAACATGTGCTTCTATTTGCTGTTAATTGGTTTAATATTCTGCAGACTGCAAGGCATGCTAGACTTCAGACTCTGTAGAACTGCTAATGTTCTGCTGAGGCAGAGTTAGGAAAGTATCAGATAATCTGTTAGTAAGTGTAAGTAATTCTTGAAAATAGTCTCTTTTTTTTTTTTTTAAGATATTAGTGTAACTTCCCAAACAAATTATGTGTGGAAGAGGGTAATCAGTAGTTTGAAACCTCTGATGATTTGAGAGGAATCACTCTTGGGGGAAGATAAACAGTTCTGTAGACAGATAGCTGCTTCTCTACCAGTTTTCAGAGGTGCATATAGGAGGTTGACATTAAGCTAATTTTTAAAATTAGTGAATGAATTCTTTGCTTGCAATTCAGATAAATCATACCTAACAAAAAATTCTACTCAATTTTTAAAAATTGCAACATCTTGTTTAGTTTTATCCGTGAATAAAGTCCTTTTACTTTCTCTAACCTTAACAAGAACACCTTTGAAACATGAAAATCTAGGAAGATACAATGTTAAGTACTGTAGAAGGTGCACACTTATGTCTGCAGTATGGAATATAGAGAGACTGTCAGCAGTACAGGTCGAGACCTTATAGTCTCCTATAGAAAAGGGAGGACCTGCAACTTCAATTAGGGTAAAAACTGCTCATTGGTCAAACGAGTATTGTGGATCTGGTGGTTGGCCTTCATGCTTTTGTGGGGCAGAGTGATGCTTTGTGTTTAATAACTTTGCTTTATTAAATTCTTTTCCACACAGTGATAAAAGTTTTTCTCCCAAATTCAATGAGAGAGATGGAGAAGTGGAGAGGAAAAGTCTGAGTGGCTTGTATGTGATTGAAAACGGGAGGCCCCGGTGAGTGTGGGTTTTATTTACGTCTTCATTTCTGTGATAGTTTCAGAGTTCTTTGGAGGCCTGTCAGTTTTGATACACAGAACCTGCTAGAACAAAACCAAGATAGTCTCCCCTAGAGACAGGAAAAGTGATACCTCAGTACCAGAGTTTTTTTCTGGAAGACTGCTGTGGCAGAGAGGTGCTAAAAGGTTAGGCAGTACTACCACAGGAAAGGGTTGCGTTGACACTGGATTTGGAGGAAGTCTAGCACTGTTAATAGTCAAATGGATTGTTTCTACAGTTTGACCTCATGATGTGCTCAGAAGCTTTTGCATCACTCATACTATGGCAGAGCAGAATTTCCTCCTGCTGGCAAATCCTGGCATAGCACAGATCATAGAATCACCAGGTTGGAAGAGACCCATCGGATCATCAAGTCCAACCATTCCTATCAGATGGGTAACCTCAGCTAGAAAGTTCTCGGTTTTCTGCCATTTGTACATATCTGTAGTTCTGGAAAATAGATTCTGTTCTTGGATGAGGTTGTGTCCACAATGTGTGATCAGGAGTATCTCAGGACATGAGATCTAGGATGACAAAGACATTTTGTTCATTTCCTTTCACTGTACTATCACACACAAAAAGAGGGTGATGGAGTAAACCGTGCTTTGTTCTCTTGCTCTTTAAAGCATATAGTGGCATCAGATAATGCTTGGATGGAGACAGAGGTTGTTGAACAGGTCAACAAGGATGTATATTTCCTTTCTTGTTATGTAAGCCTCTTTAAAGTTGCTTTTTTAGAATACTTGGAGCTTATTTTGTATATGGGCAAGTAAATATATTTAATGTACTGTGGCACTCGTTTCAGAAATCCGGTGGGAAGAACTGGCATCACAGGCAGAGGATTGTTGGGGCGCTGGGGACCAAACCATGCTGCTGATCCTCTTGTAACTAGGTAAGGGACAGAGGACTGAAAAGTGCTGTGCAATAGAGAAGAAAACCCCACATTTTTCTTTTTCTGTGCATCTCTGGACAGGCTGTTGCTTCCTGTGGGCCTTTTGTTTGTATTCCTCTATGAGGAAGCCCGTTCAGGTATTTGGTATCTGAATGGAGAGATGTGTAGACATGCAGAACTAAAATTTCTTTTTTTTTTTTTTTTTTATTCTTTGTCTCTGGAAAAGAGTAGAGACTTGCTCTTTGACAAGCAATTGCTTCTGAAATGCTGAGAAAGCATGTTTTAAAAAACCCACAAAATTTCACTCAGTAGAAAAACATGATACAAATACTCTTAAGTAATCAATGTGAAAACTGAAAGGATTACATGGTATTTTGATACTATATACATGATATGCCAAAAGACCTTGGATGCAGCATGTTAAATTGCAGGAATAGGTTTTTGTGTCATAATGATTCAACCACAAAAATAGCAGCATACTTGCTTTTGCTCTGTGGGAAATATTAACCTGGCCTGCTGTATCAAAGGAGGAGATGGGGATTGGCTCCTTTTTTTTGTCAATGTGTGCTCTGTTTCAGTGATGCTTTTGCCTGCAGGATCTATGGTACATGCTAACTTTTTTTACACAAAAGAAGTGCTCAGAGATTTCATAGTAAACAGTAGTGCAGGCTAATAAGTGCCACGCTGAAGATAGAACCATTGTCAAAATCATCCTAATGCACATTCCCCTTTTCAGGAGGCTACCAATGCTGCTGTTGTTTCCTTTAGAGTAAAAGAAATGCTGGTTTTATTTTGTCTTTGTTTAGCTAGCTTTTTGCTTTAACTACTGGTAGTTCTTTGCAGTTCTTTACTGAAGGCAATGGTGGGTGTTTGTGGCTTTATACTGGAGCTGGCTGAGCCGTTTTGAGGTGTTGTAGTGTGCATATCCATTCTGTTCTAGCAGAAGGTGTGCTGACCCTTTCATTATAGAGAGGCACAAGTGCAGCTCGGTGAATGTTGCAGCTGACAGAATGTGCTGAGCACAGCTGTCAGAGGAGCTGCTGCTGCCAGTGTGGCTGCAGAAACATGGCTTTTGTTTTCTGCCCCTTTAGCTGAAGAAGAGGTGGTTGGTGGAGGTGCAGGTGTATGAAAAGCTCAGTGTTCCACCCTTGGCTGGGATCTTGCTGGACAGTATCTCTTGATCCTCCCTTGTGATGGTTCTTTTTCCACTTCATTTACCCTGCACCTTGCTGTTCCTCTTTCAAGTCCTTGTGTCAAGAAGCAACAAAAAATATTCTTGTTTGTCGTTTGCTGTAGGTGGAAAAGAGATGGAAGTGGCAATAAAATTGCTCATCCAACTACTGGCAAAAGCATCTTGCAGTTTGTAGCTATCAAGAGGAGAGACTGTGGGGAATGGGCCCTTCCAGGGGTAAGAGAAAAGCTCTGGAGATTGTAGATATTGCCCTGCTGGTAAGGCCTCAGCCGCTACCTGGTCTATGTGTTATAAAAGTGTGCTTTTTAATGAATGGTATCATGTTGCAGAGGTGAAGAGAGATGCTCTGTAAACTGGCTTTTCACAAGCATCAACTGACATGCATTCTGCTGTTTCTGCCTTGCAAGGTGGCATTAGCATTTAATCTGGACCATGCGTTTTGCTTAATGCAGGTACTGTTTAATCTGTTGCAGATTTTGAAGGTTGTGTATGTTTGCTTTTTATAACTAAGCTCCTCCCATGTCCTGAGTATGTTGCAGGTGGATGTAATACACTTAAGGGCAGTCAAAAGGGACTGATAACAAGTGGAGTCTGGTGGATAATGGCTTTTATTTTTCCCTCTCTAAGGGAATGGTGGACCCAGGGGAGAAGATCAGTGCCACCCTGAAGCGAGAATTTGGGGAGGAGGCCTTGAACTGCTTGCAGAAAACACCAGAGGAGAAAGCAGAATTGGAGAAGCAACTACAGAAGTTGTTCAGCCAGGAGCACTTTGTGGTGAGCTCTGTCTCTCTTGGGATAATCTCTTGAACTATGCGTTTAACTTGCAGCTGTATGGAAATTGAAGTGTAGCTTAAATGAAGAAAAGCTGTAATGCACAGGTTGTTGTGATGTAAGAAATGGAAGGGACTATTGGAAGCTCTGTAAGGGTCAGTGTACAACAGGGAAAGAAAAAAAATCTTTGTATTGGTTCTACCTTGTTTGTTTCCAGTTGTGATTCTGAGCTTTTTTTCGTTCATTTGGGCCTGTAGGTGTACCGAGGATATGTGGATGACCCTCGTAACACTGATAATGCTTGGATGGAGACAGAGGTTGTGAACTATCATGATGAAACTGGTGGGTGTCATCATGTGGACTTTTACTTGTCTTTTACTCTCTATATTGGTTTGAAATGAGGAATGGCTGAGAGAGCTGGGGTTGTTTAGCCTGGAGAAGAGGAGGCTGAGGGGAGACCTCATTGCTCTCTACAAATACCTGAAGGGAGGTTGTGGAGAGGAGGGAGCTGGCCTCTTCTCCCAGGTGTCAGGGGACAGGACAAGGGGGAATGGCCTCANTTCTATGATTCTATGAAATTGGAATGTATGCTGGGCTGAGAGTTGCAATGAAATTGGGGTAGAGTGCAAGTCAAGTGTAAAATACTGGACTGAAAACAGTGGGCATGTGGGTCTTCTGTCATGGCTGAATATCTTAGGAGACTGGTTTCTGTCAGTCTTGAAATAAGGAACATGTGGACTTCACCTGAAATTGTTTAGTGGTGAAAGGGTGGTGGTCAGATTTCACTTAAAATAGTGCAAGTGTGAAATAGTTTCTGGTGCAGAATCACAGAGCAACTTTATTTGTTTCTCTTTGAGAAGCAGTTGATAGTTGCTGCTTGTGAAGGAGCCACATGGAAGGGTTAAACTGATCAGATATGAGAATAAAAAGCAGGAAAGAAGATGCAATATAGCATGTCCTAACTCTTGTTTTGTGAACAGGTGAGACAATGGATAATCTCCCTCTGGAAGCAGGCGATGATGCTGGAGTAGTGAAGTGGATGGACATTAGTGAGGAGCTCAACCTGTATGCAAGTCATAGCTACTTCATTAAGCTTGTGACAGAGAAATGGGGAGCCCACTGGAGTGAGGATCCCAGTCCTGAGTGCCATGAGTGATGTAAATGAGACATGGACACACACCAAGGGGAAAATAAGTTTTCCAGCTTTGAAATCATGATGATGTTGTCCTCTTCAGTGGAAATTCAGTGAAAATTGTGTGGAATTCAACTGGCAAAAGCACCTGGAAATGATAAATGGAGGCTTTTTCGAGGCTTCAGATTGCTTCTTTTGCTTTCTTAGCTAATGTGAAATGAGATGAATGTGAAGCTCTTATTTTCCTTCCTTGTCTTCATTACTTTTAGCCATTTCATACTATCTGCAGATTTACATGTCAGCACTGGGATTCTGACTGCCTGTAGTTCAGAAGCTGTTCACTTCAGCTCAGTTTTTATGCACTGATTTCTTGTCAGCAGTGTGAATCCTTGAGGGATACAAGACTTGTAGAGAGATAATCTGAATACTGACTTAAATGCTATGTAATGTCTGATGGAACTTGATGACCAATTTGGGACATGTGATATGATAGTGATAGTACAAGGGGGAATGACTTTAAGCTTCAGGGGGAAGACTTTGAGTAGACATTAGGAAGAGATTCTTCACAAAGAGGGTGGTGAGGCACTGACACAGGTTGCCCAGGAAGGCTGTGGCTGCCCCATCCCTGGGGGTGTTCAGGGCCAGGTTGGATGGGGCCTTGGGCAGCCTGATCCATGGGAGGTGGCCATGTCTGTGGGAACATTTTACAGATAACAAGGTCTGGATGCTGTGAGACTGATTGATACTGAACAGAGTGCCGAAAGATAAACAAAGGCCAGCTGAAAGGAATACAGGAGCTGGTTCAGTGGGAACGAGTACCTGCTGAAAGAAAAACAATTAAAGAGAGCTATTACCATAGTTAATTTTAGTATAACTTGGTTTCTTAGCATGTGCAGTAGTTTAGCCAATAATATGTTAGTAATAGCTTTATGGACAGCTACCTTTAACCAATAGATACCCTCATGGGCACCCAGTTATGTAACCGAAAAGGGTTTATAAAGAAACAGCTAAGCTCAATAAATCGAACACTTGCTGATCATATTGATCTCAGCGTGTGATTCTGTGATGCTCCCGTCAACACCTGCCCATGGAACTGGATGATTGTGAAGGTCCTGTCCAACCCAAACCATTCGATGATTCTGTGATTTTGGAAGAGCTGGATTTCGAGGTTCTTCTTTCCCATTGCTTATGGCAGTCTAGCTATTGGGAAGACTGCTGTAAACAGGGTCATTGGAAAGAGCAGCTTTACAGTATTATATAATCTTGTAAATGTGGTGTGTTTTACAGTTTAGGTAATGTGAGCAACTTGCAGTCAAGAGGCCAGTGTGGGCCTTCTATGGTGTTTATGCTGATTAACAAGAGCTGCAGAAGTTCCTGACATTTCTCCCTATGTTTTTAAGGGGTAATTGTTACCAATTGTGTACTAGTGTCAGACTGATGACAGTTAAAAGCTAAAAGTTGTGTTTGAGACCTGAGAAAGGGATCTGAATGAATTTTGAGCTGTATAGTGATGCAGGGTGGTGATAAATGTCATGGTATGGAATTACTTGGTTTAACAGTACTGTGATATGCTTCTGCATTGTTAAGACTCTTGACCGCACCCTGCTTAACTAATGAATGGTTTTAGGGCTTGCTCCTTTTCAACACAAACCCTTTTTCTTATTTAGCTAATGAAATCTGCAGGACTCATGTCCATTTACATGGGGAGCCTTGCAAATCTTGTGGAGTTACTAGTGTATTCCTTTCAAAGAAAAAAAGTAATGCTAGGAGTTACTAATTATACTTTCAATCCTCTCTCACTTCTTCCTTTATGTTCATTATCTTCTGTGGTCTTGCTAAAACAGCATAAATGCTTTCTGTTGTTGTAGAAGCTTGCATAAACTTGATACATGAAAAAACCTTTCTTCATAATTATAGGTAAATTGTGGTGGTTACATATCCAGAAACTTTTTTGATTAATCTCTCCTCAGTGTAGAATGGAGACTGGGTAATATCTGGTAGGGGCAAATCAAGACCTGAGAGCCTGAAAAACAAAAGGCACGGCCCGCTTCAGGAGTTCATTTCCCTTTCTCATCCTAGTCTTTGGAAACAGGATTGCTGAAATTAATTTGGTATATTTTTTCTTCAGAAAAGATGGAGTCAACTAAGATGTTTGATGTTCAGCATTTATTCAAACTTAATAAGTAATAAAACAAGGTTTGAGGGAGCTGTACATTTACCCATGCTGGCTTCAGAGGTGGGTGTGTAAAGCAGGAGGTGGTTGCTATATAACCTCAGTTTCCAGTGCACTGGTGAGACAATAGATGGGAAAGAGCTGTAAGAATTTGAAAGAACAGCATTCTGTAGGAATGTCATCCATAGTTACATTGGAAAACCATGAGACATCATAGAATCACCAGGTTGGAGGAGACCTATCGGATCATCAAGTCCAACCATTCCCATCAAACACTAAACCATGTCCCTCAGGACCTTGTATACCCGTGCCTTAAACACCTCCAGGGAAGGCGAATCAACCATCTCCCTGGGCAGCCTATTCCAATGCCCAATGACCCTTTTTGTGAAAAACTTCCTCCTACTGTCTAGCCTAAATCTCCCCTAGTGGAGCTTGAGGCCATTCCCTCTTGTCCTGTCCCCTGTCACTTGGGAGAAGACATCAGCTCCCTCCTCTCCACAACCTCCTTTCAGGTATTTGTAGAGAGCAATGAGGTTTCCTCTTGGCCTNGCATTTGGTCTTGTTAAACCTCATGCCACTGGACTCAGTACAGTGGTCCAACCTGATCAGATCCCTTTGCAGAGCCTCCCCACCCTCCAGCAGATCAACACTTCCACCCAGCTTAGTGTCATCATCTGCAAACTTGCTAAGGGAGCACTCAATGTCTTCATCCAGGTCATTGATGAAGACATTGAACAGGGCTGGACCCAGCACCGAGCCCTGGGGAACCCCACTTGTAACTGGCCTCCAGCTGGATTTAACTCCATTTACCACCACTCTCTGGGCCTGGCCATCCAACCGGTTTTCTGCCCAGGAGAGTGTGCACCTGTGCAGGCCAGAGGCTGACAGTTTCTGTAGAAGAATGCTGTGAGAAACTGTGTCAAAGGCTTTGCTGAAGTCCAGGAAGACCACATCTACAGCCTTTCCCTCGTCCAGTAGTCAAGTCACTTTGTCATAGAAGGTGATCAGGTTAGTTTGGCAGGACCTGCCTTTTGTGAACCCATGTTGGCAGGGCCTGAATCATACCTTCCTAAGACATTTGGGATGTTTAGTTTACTTCTCCACTGATAAAGCAGCCACATTTTTTTTTTATGACCCCTTCTACTCCTTGAAGGTTTGATGGGTTTGGCAATGGAAGCTTGTGTGTGTTATAGGTGAAACATTTGTTCTGTATTCAACATTCTGACTGTAGGGCTCTTCAGCAAAGCTGGGTGGTACTTCTTTGACAATGCCTAGAGTACTGAAGCTGCTAACTGAGCAGGAATTTTACAAATTCAAAAATAGCCTCCATTTTCCTCAAGAAATGGGAACTTGCAAATCAAAGTCCCTGCTACCTTTTGAGGCCAGATGTATACCAGCAGCATACTTGCAGTTTGAGAACTGTGCTTTATGACATCTGACTATATTCAGGTTAAGCAAAAAGCTATTGAAAGATCAAGCCTCTAAATAAATTTTCAATTATGGTGCTTGCTTGGTCTTTCTGTTTGGTTTATTTTAGTAGAAAAGCCTGAACCATTAAATAAGTTTAAGGTAGTAGATGCATCTGGGAAAAAATCCAATAGGATGTGACTTTTGAAGTTGTTTCCTTTATGGTGGATCTCTTCCAAACCACCAACATCTCTGTGGTCTTTTCTGGGCACAGGTCTGAGGGTGTGATGCATATTACATACTTACTGGATCATATGCATTTGCATCTTAATAAGGATGAGAGGCTGTGGCAAGTATGACCACCCTGACAAGGACCCAATAAAAATTACGGCCAACTAAGGACCTGCCAAGTGCCACGCTGGTCAAAGACGCAGACAGGGGCTTTCAGACTGAAACCTCCATGTCCCATTTGTGCCCCTGTGCCTCGTGGGGCAAGGAGGCAGAGAACCCTTGTCAGACACAGAGTGCCAGATGGTGTGGGTCTGAATGATCACGAATCCCACTCAACTAGGTATAATACAGCAAACCACTGGACATCTGATTTGAGCAGGCTCTTCCTCAAGACCTGTGGGCCTGCAGTGCAGTAGGGACCCTCCCCTTCGTCAAGCTAAGTTCCCCAGGACTGAGATCCCTCACCTTATAGTTTAATAGTTGTGTGATCGTTCACAAAACTTAGAATTCTTAAGGCATTTACGTAGTAGTATTCCTGACTAACACCCAAACTTGTGCTCTATTTTTGTTTGTTGGAGTGCTAGGTAAATCCTTATTACTTTCAGTGACAGATTGCTTTTCTGGCAAAAGCTAACTGTAGCTTTGTTAAAAACGATGTTATTTGCCTGCTGTGGAGGCAATAGAGTAGATACTGGTTAGAAAGTGTTGGGAAGAAGGAGCAGAAAGAAGAATATATGCTTTTTTTAAATAGGATTTTCTGTGTTGGCGTGTTTGTGCAGTTATTTATTGGCTAGTTGGAAAGAAATGAAAATAACTAGTGAAAAAAAACCCAACAGAACAAAACAAACAAAAAAGAACTACCTGAAACCAGGTAGAAATGGAAATACATTTCAGTTGTATTTGAGAAATGTGATGAAACGCTAATTTATTATTTTCCTGTAAAGTACATGCAAGGCCATTGAGAGGAAGAACACGTTATCTGGAGTTTACAGTGTAAGGATGGTTTTGGGGAGATATGTTCAGGCAAAGGTAGCCATGTTCTGCCACAAAGTGTAAAATTGCCAGCCCACATCTGTTGACATTGTCTGTTGAGCAAGAATCTACAGGGGAGGTGGTGATCACCTGTATTTCCTTCTTTTTGGAATCCTCCATGTGGCCTGAAGGTTGACTGAAAATTAAATTTATTACAAGCTCATCTGGTATCAGTATAACACTGATAAAAGGCAATTAAGAGATAAGCTAGCTTGCCTTTTGTAGCTGTTTCTTTCTGGCCTGTTAATATTAGGTCAGATCCTTGCACCTCTTCGCACTGACGGAGCCCAATTAACTGAGCAATTTCACTACATTTTGGAGGGAAGGCTTGGTGAGTTAACTACTGTTCTGTGCCAATAGGGGGAAACTGCACAGAGCTGGTGTTGCTCATTTATGGTGTTTATGGCATTTTATCTGTTCTGAATCCTAAACTAACAAAACACAGATAACATTTTTCTCTGGTTTTAAGCCTGTTTGTGTTGTCTTAAAAGCTCTACTTGCTTCTTACTCCAAGAAGCCATGTTTAATAGAGGAGGAGCTCATGCTCGCCTTGGAATGTCCTGCCTCATAGCAGATGAGACATAAGTGGGTGAGAGCAGGCCATTTCTGTTGAACTATGTTGTGAGGATCAATGCATATAGATGATGAGGGTGTTTGCCCTGGCATATACAGGTCTTGAGGATGAACCTGATTGACAGAAGATTTAGCAGTGGCTCTCCTGGATCAGAGGGAAGGATTATTTGGTTGGCTGTGATATCTGTAACACTGGATGCTTTGACTTAGTGAAGAGAGAGAAAGATGCAGGCTGATGCTTCTCCTGGAATATTGCTTGTGTTGTCAGTCTTTCATTAGGTTTGGAAGTTATGGCTGC
This sequence comes from Piaya cayana, assembly GCA_013389865.1. Classification (NCBI taxonomy): domain Eukaryota; kingdom Metazoa; phylum Chordata; class Aves; order Cuculiformes; family Coccyzidae; genus Piaya; species Piaya cayana. The sequence continues at coordinate 71,927 of WAAB01017249.1, read as the reverse complement.
ATCCTGGTTTTTGACATCCCTTAATGGACCTGTCTAAAAACATCTATGCCCATCTGCTTTTCTCCTCACTTAACACTGAGCTGCTGTTTTAGCTAAAACAGAAGGAAGGTCAAGTAGGTCAGATTATTTTAGTCCTGTTCACATTATAACTATAATGGATAAGATTATGTTATGGTTTAAGTGTGAGCAATGAGTGCATTTCTGATGATACTCTCTATGTGTGCATGTACATACTCTTTAGTTCTCAAACATACATATGAGAATGTGCGTGTCTGCATGCATGTCAAAGTAGGGTGCCCAAGTCTTTGTGGAAATGTAATTTCACTGAGTCTCCTTTGTAGACAGGGAAAATAGTTATGACTAAACAGATGTTTAATTTGTGATCATTAAAACTAAACAAAAGCAATGAAGTCTACAGAAGGTTAGTAAATTTTCATTAACTTTGCTTCACAGTATGAAGAAATAATAAAGATTAAAATATTTATAAGTTAAACTAGAACAGTAAGATTACAGTTAGTATAGTTAAAATACTGACAGGGATACTAGCTTTCAGTTATTCTTACTCTTAATGTTCTTATAACTCATAGATTAAATATTCTCAGAGCTTGCTCCCTCACAGACTACAGGAGCTCAAGTGAATTTTTTTCTCCTGCTGTGACTGTAGTGTCTATCTCTGCATACATTAGCAAATGCTCCATTTCTGTGGCTTGCAGTAGAAAAGCTGAAGTGACAGCATCACTGAGAATTTCAGAACAGGTGGAATGCTCATCTGCTCCTTAAACACTGTCCTTAACATATTAAGTGCTTCATATATCCACCGCTGTAGTCATCTTGGTGATAGTTATCTGCCCTGCAGAACTTGGACTGTCTAAAGGAAAATCTTCCCTGTTTTCCTTGATAAATTCAATTTCATTGCATCTTTTTCTAGTACTTGTTTTGAGTGGAGTAATGGGTATTACCTTTAGTGGAGAACGGGTCAGTCCCTTATGAGTTGTTCTTGTGTGAGCTGTATCCGATTGCTTTTAAGGCAGCTGACTCTCAGTTGTAGGAAGAGCAAATAAACAATAGTTTGCAGTTTGGCAGAAAAAATGCTGTTAAAATCATTTTATCCCTGACACATTTCAAGTCCCAGAGAAAGGTTCTTTTTCAAATGGAATTAGCACAGAGAATATGCTTTTGTACACACAATCCAAGCTGATTTGCATCCACTGCTGTGTGATGTTACAGATGTGATGTGGGTGACAAGTTAGGCTTAGGAGAGAAACAGCCAGTTAAACAGTTTTTGTGTGGGAAATAATATTTTGTTTAGGTAAGAAGTTCTTGTGCTGCAAATAATTGTAGCTTGATTCATCATCTCCCAATGCATCATGCTGGAGGTGGAGTAGGATGAGCAGTCCTCACTGGTTCAAGAGCAAATTAATGAAGGTTGAGTGGGCATTCACTGTCTGAGCTACTGAGCCAGCATTTCTGAATCCGATTTGATTTCTATTGGAAAGGTGGTGTGGTTCAGTCGAAAGGTACTTTCTGATCTACCTTTGTAGGAATAGCAATTGGGAGTTCTTGCTTATAGCTGAACATACTTTGCGTGTTTTTGGTGAAGTGCTTATTTTGACATCACAAGTTAATGGTATTCAGGAATAATATTTTTCTATTCTGTTTTTTTAAACCCAAATTGTGCCTGTCTTCAGGCAAGCAAAAGTTAGGAGATGATGAAAGGAATAGTTAGCATGTCTTTCTCAGGAAAAATGGCAACAGTAGTTGGTGCTTCTGTGGGAATAAGAATATGCCTGCTAAGGAGAATAAGGAGGTGTTGGAGCTGTGTTATCCTCTGCTTTTTGTGATGGTGGACCTGTCACTAATCAGTCTTTTGACACACATCCATGCTCACCGTGCTCACACAACTAGCCCATTGTCCAGTTTGTCTGCAGGAATTCTGTCGTGTGGCATTTGTATTATTACTATTGTGTTTCAAGGGGTGGGGGAAGAGGTGTCTGAAAAGCAGTGAATTATGTTTTAAGGACTGGTGTTTAAGATCTACACTTTAGTTTCTTCTCCTCTCTTAAATCCAAAATGAAATTTCCATTGAGCCTTGATAAGTTTTCTTTGAAAAAGTTCTGACAAAACCTGTAAATCTAGGTAGACTTTTTCTATGCAGAATGTTAAACTGACAATACAGTAAATTTTAAAAAAGTCCTATTTCAAGGTAATTTTCTTCAGTGTATGGTAAAATCCACATCCTATAGTTTCACTGAAGAAGCTTTTTGTGAACAGATCAGTCATCAGGTTAGTACTATTCATGGGTTCAGAGAGATCTTGGATACATGTAGGGCAAACCACTTTTTTTTAGCTATGAACCACATAGAGTCGGTATTTTTTTTTTTCTTTTAACAAAAGTAGAGCTTTTCTGCACTTATGTTATTTGATAAGATTGCAGTTAATCTTATGCCACCTTTGTCTTGTAAACTATGAAGCTGTTAACTATGGAAATAAATGGGTTTCACATGTTTCACCAGTTTTTTAGTGCAGCGCTGGGGTTCCGTTCAGCCAGCCTCAGAACAGGAGATCTTCATTTATGTCTTCTGCAACAAAGAAGAAAATGTTATTAACATTTGACATTTGATGCCAAAGAGACCTTTTTGTACTCTATCATTACCACTGAAGTGATAAACCAAAGTTTCAGAGGACTCGTGGAAAAATGCTATACCTAACAAAAACCAGGTATGGTTCTGCTGTGGTATTCTGGAGCCATTCATTTAGACCCTTCTTGACAGGGGCTTTCTTGTTTCTGCTGTTATGTTTCCTTGATCTGTTTGTGAGCCAGTAATCCCTTCAAACTCTTCTTCACAAATGACTGACCCTAAACCCCTCTTTGGATAAACATCACTGGCAGCAGTACACATAAACTATAACTCCTTGCACCTTACATGGTTTACAATTGGTAAACTGTCATCAAAAGAGCTGGAAAAAATCTGGAAAGAGTGAAGACTCTACATGTCAGACCTCTGACCAGAACTGACCCTCACTTAAAATTAGAGAGTTGCTAGCAGGATTATGAACATATTTCTTCAGGCCATGCGTTCAGTCAAATGTATTCTCTCACATAACTTTTCTAGGATGAACCTGTGCTATTACTGCTCTTGCTTAATGACTGGTAGTATTGCTCAGCTGTTGCTCAGGGCTAGATAAGAGGAAGATAGATTGTGAAAGAATGGCTTAGGTTGAATGTAGTAATGTAAATCTCATGTTGCTATCATGACATCTTCTGTTCAGCTGCTGAGACATTCTAGAGACATCACTAGCACAGTAGTACCTGTGTTTCACTTAGTAGAACCTGTAGTTTTCACTTTCCTAGAGAAGTCTTGGCACGAATTGGGCTGAACCAAACATTCTTAGCCCATTTAGGTTTCAGAAACTCCCCTGGCTTCTGCCTGAGCCTCCTGATGCATGCAGTCTGGTGGACACCAGCTGAGCATGTGTTCCATCTGACAGGGTAGGTAAAATAGACTGACCTGCAGCTACAGAGTGATGACAGCATTTGTGTTGCATATAGTAATCTCAAGCTGATCATAATTATTTGATCAGTGGGAGATCTCAGATATGTTCCCTACTTGGCCTGAGATCTTTAAATGCATTTTCAGTCAGTATACTTTGACCACTGATTTAAAAGCACGAGCTCGCTTTGCTTTTCCTTTGGTGTCAAAGAATAAGATAATTGTTTCTTGAGAGACAGAGACATGAAGAGCATAAAGCTTGAGACACCACACAGGAATGAATTGGTATTTAGTATAAACTACCCCCTAGATTTTTCCTCTTGGAAAAGATTACTTTTTCTTATCTTTATGAAATGATCTAGAACCTTGCACCTTTTGCACTCTTGTTACTCTTCATTTGCCTCAATGCACAGTAGCCATAAGCTTCTGGATAACATTTCTTTTCTGTATGTTGTGGTCTGACAGTGTGCCTAGTCTTGACATGAATATTTTGTCCTGTAAATCTGCATGCTCTTCTAGGCTTACCTTCCTTAATCCCAAAGCAGTGGCACCACTCCTTCAAAGCAATGAGTTTGTCTTTGTCCCCATCGCATTCTTGGAAGAAACGGGTTATGCAGTGTTCCATGGGAACAAGGGAGGCTCTCAAAGGTGCAAGCTCTGAGTGTGTTAATAGTCTGAAAGAAAGAACAGGTAGGTAGAGCTGTATTTCACTGATAAATCATCAGGATCATCAGAGATTATCTAAACAGCTAGAAGACGACAGCTGTGGCTTTGACAGAGATGACCTCTGTTGTGGTGCTTTTGTAGTGAATCCATCCCAGTTCTTTAGGCTGATGTATAATACCTGATAAACAGAAATGTTTTAACTGCTGTTTGTTAGATAGCATTTTTCTAGAACAAACATTACTGTGAATTGTTCACATCTCATAGTTGTGTCATTTTGCCATTAATCTTCAGAAAAACAAACTTACAGAGGTGCTCAGCTACGTTCTAAGGCAGTGGATGTGATCAGCAGGAGTACTGAGGATCTGTAGCCCTGAAACTTGGTTTCTACCACTGAAAGTCATGACCAAAAGCCTGAAATCTGAGTCAGGTTCTCAGAAGTAAGCTGGAAGCTTTCTTTAAACTGTGACAGTGCTGCTGTCTTTCCGTACCTGCTCCTTAGACTTGAAAACTGTGATACCTCACTAATGAATTTTGTCCTTTGTACTTAGCTTGTTGCGTTTAGCTTCAGTTACAACTCGATTTCATGAACCTTGTTTTATTTCAGAATCAGGGCATTAAGACACTGTAGATCTTAAGATATACGATTATGAAAGGCAAGAAGATAACATGTTCTGACCTAAGGCATGGCTCCAGCAAAACATTGAGAGAAACTCTGTGTTAAAGATGAACACCTCTTTAGAAAGAGGGGGATGCTGGCTTCTGTCCGCAGAGGGATCAGTTCTGTATGTAGAAAATCCTTTGGGTGGTTTAGAGAGGTAAATTAGCCTGAGCTTAAATATCAGATCAGAACTGAACTCACTATGATTTTTCCTTCTTACCGGTCAACAGGGTGCTGATCAAGCTGATGAAACTGCCAGTGCACGGGATACACATACATGTGATAATTTTTCTCGAAGTCATGCAGGAGCAGCTCAACTGGGTGGTCACCAGCCACAAGGCGCTTGTCATTCTGGTAGATTTTTTTGACCTGAACACAGCAGAAAATTTGATATTTTTATTTAGAATGAAGATCTATTGAAAGAGACCTATCTGTCAAGGAGGTGGTTTGGAGAAAAAAAACTTGATAAAATACCACTAGGCAAATGGGTTTTAGTGTTTGTGACCATACACAGAAAGTAAATTTTGCCTCAAGCAGTCCAATGATTTTTGCTGTCCATGTCAATTTTGGTAGTAACTATAAAGGAAGTGAAATTTCTGTGACTTTATTGTCAGACTCAGCTAAGCAGGGCTTAGCAGATTGTTAGGAGATGAAACCATTTTTATCACTTTTGTCCTTCTTCTCTCCTGAGGCAGCTTTTGGTGTGAAATAAGCCGTCTCAGAAACAACTAATTCATACCATTTAGCATAAGGTGTTCTAGGTAGGTTAGGTCCCTCTTGGTAACTGTTAAGTAGGCTTTGGTGTTACTTAAGCATATTTTGTATAAACCCGGTGCACCTCCTACTTCAGAGTCAGAACAGCTCAGGGCTTGGTTTAACTTAAACTATTTTTCAACAGTTGTGGCTTTTTAGGCAGTTACAGCATCTATATCTTCAAAAACAAACTGCTGTCATCAACTGACTTGATATACATCCTTCTTGAAAACAGTAATAGATGGTTATTCCTTTTTAAGCCAGTGTAGTGTGATGCTGCAGGTCTACTGGATGGTATAAAGCAACTCTTCTCTCTTCAAAACTGAGTGTCAGACTTTTGTGATTTCCTAGCCCTTGAATATCAAGGTCTAGATGCATAGTGTGGATAGCTGGATTTAAAAGTGCAATGATATCCTTTAACTGTATTTTCAAGTATTTTTGTATTGATGGCCAAGCGCAGGATGTGTCCCAAGAACAGAAGGGGATATACTTTTGATCAGTCCAAGGCAGGGTTTCCCTGCCCCCCATGAGGGTACCCGAAACTCTCTATTGTTATTCTTTCTTGAATCCTGCTCTGTGATTGCTCAGTCTCATGAGGTCCTTGAGAGCAGTTTTCTTCACAGTGAGTCTGGTTCCACCCTTCCTTGCATACCTGTGCATTGTCAGCAGATTTTGTCCCCTACCTTCCTCTTCTAGGTCAGTCAACAAAAGCTGAATGGCACAAGTCCTTTTAACTTGTGGGGTTGCAGGTGAGCTCTTGGCTGGGTGTTCTCTCTTATTCTGGCTTTTAATTAGTTATCCATACCCAGACCTTCCATCGTGGCTGCTTAGTTTCCTCCAGGTCTTTGGAAAATATCAGAGACTGCATGAATTGGGTCATCCTTATCTATATATTAATTGATCTTTCCAAGAGGTTTGTCACGAAACTCTTCCCTGAACAGAAGTTGTTTCATATCTTCTCAAGCAAACAATATTTATCTCGATGTGCACTCATTCCGACTTTCCTGTCTCTTGTATATAGACACTGACTTGAAAGTCAGTTTCAAATGCAGGTTGGCTTGCATTTGCTTGGACAAAATTAACATCCAGCAGATGAGCAGAAATGTGTCTCAGCTTAAATGAGGGCAAGGGGACATGTAAGTGTATTTTGTGATTTGTGAATCTAATTGGGTCTAAATTGCCTTAACAAGAAAGGGAATACTCACAGGAAACAGGAGAACTTGTGAATCACTTGTTTTGCACAGTTTGTTCAGCTCTACCAATAGAACTGTCTGTTCTTATTTGAAAAGGAATGCTGACCTTGGTCCTTTGCTTTTCAGTTAGATATCTGGAAGTATCCAGATCACGTTTGTAATATTGCACAAGGATGTTCTTGAGCCAGTCTCGCATCCGGAGGGGAAACTGTTCCACTTCATAATCGGTACAGTGAGGGATGTCTGTGCCAAACAAGAAAGGTTTTGTTAACAGATGGTCTGTTAAGTCCCCATTTGAACATGTCTAAGACAAGTTAGATTTGATTCTCAGTAGCCAACTTCAGGTTAGGCTTAAAATTGATGGAGCTGTTAATGCATATTTGAGATCAATTATAAATCCACATTTCTCTGGTGACATGCCTAACTAGTTGTGCCAACCACAACCTCTATATGTCTGTGAGGCTACTGCATAGAGATCTGTAGTGAGGTTGTGTGAAAGCTATGTTCTCAACAGTAAAGGCATATTCATTTTACGAGGTTGCATAGTGATAGTGTGAGGGGGACTGGCTTTAAATTGGAGAGAGGAAGAATTAAGATAGACATTAGGAAGTAATTCTTGACAAAGAGGGTGGTGAGGCACTGGCACAGGTTGCCCAGGGAAGCTGTGGCTGCCCCATCCCTGGAGGTGTTCAAGGCCTGGTTGGATGGGGATTTGAGTAACCTGATCCAGTGGGAGGTGTCCCTGCCCACGGTGGGGGGCTGGACCTGGATGATTGTTAAGATCTCTTCTGACCCAAACCCTTCTATATGCAGCAGCTAAAGAGTCTTTTAGGTTTTAGATCCTAACTTCTACATTTGGTATCTCAGTAGTTTTTGGTTTTGAAGTATGAGTTAGGTTTGTTGGTTTTGTTTTGTTTTGCATTTTTCTGACTTGACATTTTCATTTATTAACCATAAATAATTGTTTTCTGGTCAAAGTATTATAAAACCAACTTCAGATGCTATAACACTGGTAGCATGTAAGATAGTGGCAGGGACAAGACATGGGTGGTAACAAATTGATGTAAGCCCAGGGAGGATATCTTCAGATGATTTAATACCCTTAATTATAGAAAAAGTGCCCTTTTAGACATGTTTAGGGTTTGAAGGTCATAATTAGCAGATAATTGTGCAGAAGAGGGAGAGCACAGAAAGAAAGATAACTTAGGGCTAGTTGTTGGTTAACATTACTGGGCCTTTTTACCTAGTTGACTTAATAAAACAAACCTTACATTTGCAGGAGCCCATATAATCTAGGTGCAGCTGGTGTCCCATTTTTGTCCCTTCAAGTTGACATTTGGTGCCAAAGAGTTGGCATGTACCATCATAAGTCTTATTATCTGTACCACAAACCTAGAGGAGTGAAAAACAAAACCACCACCACTGTGTTGAGAAAAATTCTAGTCACTTGTATAGGTATTACAGTAGTAAAATTGTCATTAGTCTGTGGTGGGCTATTATGAATACCCACAGGGAATGCATGTGATCAGAAATACTGAAAATTGTAGTTGTTGTCGTAAGGATTAGCTGGCTATACATACACACCCAGCTTTGAGATACTTGGATTTATTTTTGCATAGGAATGGTCTAGAATTATTGCAGCAGATATGTACTAGTATGTAGATGTTTTAGAGGTTATACTCTAAAACATCCAATGGATAAATAGTAGTTTCAGTAGCTGGGAAAAGCTGTGATCCCTGAGACACTAAGTGAAGTAAATCACTTTAGGTACTTCATAGCTACATGTATTTATACTATTTTCAAGCTGCAGTCAGTAAATTTGAGCACTTTATACTTACATTTGCAATTACTAGAATCACTCAAACCCATTTGCATGCTTTTTTAGGGTTGAATTATTATAAATAATAGCAGAGGAATGTGTTATCTTGCAAACCTTTTAGTTGCTTTCCCCCCTTGCTGTACACTGAATGGAATACTTACACGCTCATAGTCCTTTGTAGAAGGGCAAGCAGTAGGATCTTGGCAAATACAGCTGGGTTTCCCATGTTTGTCCACATGGCAGACTTTACCTCTTTTGCAGTGGAAGTACCTACACGGGTCTAGCAATCATAGCAAGAAGGAGGGACTGTTAGAGAGGATGGGACAAAGTCAAGTGTTTCTGTCATGTTCTACCAACAGTGAAAGAAAAAGATAGCCCAACATTGACAAAGGAAGTCAGGTGAATTTTGTAAGTTTGTTAAAATGCAGATGGATCTTGTATTGAATAAATAAAGCAAAACTTTAAATGAGGATTTTTGTGAGACTTCTAGCAGTTCTGGGCTTGAGTTAGATGGGGAAAAATTCTATCAGAAAAAGCTATTTCTTTGTAGAAAGGCTGACATTTACTTCCAGCTTTCTTTGAAACTTAACCCATCTGCCTGCATTGGCTCTCACTCCATTCCTAGCTGAATTCAAGCTACTATTCTGAAACAGAATAGTTGCAATGCAAGATAACTCCATTCCTGTATAAATGACATCAAAATTTGTGCACTGTCTCGAAATGTTTTTCACAAACGAATGAGTAAATCCAAGGGTACATGGAAGGGATTCTCTGGGTATGTAACTGTAATGCAGGATTTTGAATGTGTACAGTTCAGTCATGTGAAATCCTATGAAAAGAAATGAAGATCAGCAGATTCCCCAACCATTGAGAGTTAGCAGTTTTGTGACAGCTTTGCCTTTTGGCTTACCCAGGAGACCCTTCTCACTCCCGTTGCTTGCATTTTCCATCTCATCATAGGAACTCTCTGTAGTTTTAATCTGTAAAGTCACAGAGACATAGCAGAATTTGGGGTAAATCTTGAGAAGGAAATGTACTTGGACAAAACTTTTTGCAGATGGAACTATACAGTTGACTATGGCAAAGTTTTCTCTGTTTATATCAGAAAGGGGTTGCTGTGCAAAACGCATGAGACGTGCATAGAACCTCTGATAGTATTAAGGTACTCTGTTAATTGGAAAAAGAAATAGGAGGTGGGAGGAGTAAAACAGGAACCCAGTAAGACCTAGACACCTGGTAGTTCTGCAGTACTTGACACAGAGCAGTGTAGAGCCTCAAGGTTGACTGAATTGGTGTTTCAAATCTTAGTTTGCACTGGGACTCTAGGTTCAGTGAGCATGAAGTGCCTCTCAAAGGTGTCTGTGCTGTGAGCTACCAGATCAGGCCCAAAGCAGGAGAAGGGAAAGATGTGTCTTCAGTCCAGATCCTTCTTTGGTGTTGTGGGGAGGTGCCTGCCTTCTCTTGAATGGATACCTTATATAGGCTTTTTTTTTTTAACATTACACATCCTTATTTAACAGCCATAGCAAAACTCACTCCTTTATTTCAAAGAACGCTCCTGATAGTCCTCTGGTTACCTAATGGCTCACTGGGGTACAGGAGATCTGGGAGCAACATCCTCCTTTGTCTGAAGAAGAGACAAACCCCACATTCTTCATCTTGTGTGGAAGTGTCCTAGCTATCAGGATGGTAATTATTCAGTGGACTCTAGCCCTGCTTTTCCAAGCTGTTCACTTTCATATGGTAGTGTTCCAAATCTTAGGGAGAGGGGAGTGAACAGGCTTTCCTAGCCAGCCTGAGACTGCCTTCCAGGTTGCATATCTATATACCCATATTTATTTGTACATTTCATTACGTGGTCCATTTGGGCTGGAGCTCTTACATGAGTTGTGCTCCCTTCCTTTCTGTTACAATTAATCTAAATATTATATATGAGAAGAAACAGTGTAAATTAGATTAATAGTGAAAAAAAGGAGATGAGATTTCTTCAAAATATTAATAAATTGTTACATCTGTTATTCTCAAAAATATCCTTTCAATCACCTGGAATTGAAATTCAGTACTGGCTCCCTCCTTACTTTCTAATAGTCAAACTTTACTTTAAAGTAATTTTACCTCTTCTTCATGTTCCATTGAATTAATGCTCTGAACTGAGCTACTTGTTTCCAGTTGTTGCTCGCTATCAGAATTTGGTTGCTCACGATCATAATCATCTTGTTCAGAGTGAATAAGGTCTGTAATCTTGCCATCTTGGTAGTCCTGAGTCTTTCTATGAGCTGCAGTGTCATCTTCAGTGGATTCTTCCGCTTTGTGCTCAGTGCTGGTTCTCTCCTGATCATTACTCTGGATTATCTCCTCTTCCTCATAGGCTGCTTCTTTCCAGGTATTGCTGGGATCTTCCTCACCATCAACATCACCACTATCAAGACCATCATCATCAACACTACTGTCCTCTCTATCTTGTCTTTTCTCTGCTGTGTAATGATCACTTTGATAGTTTACTTGAATATTGTCTTTCCTCTCTTGGCTTTGCCATTTGTGATCCTGATCTCTGTTACCTTTTTTTTGAGAGGTGAGGACTCCTTCTTTATAGGCTGACTTCTGCCTGTCTTCCTTTTCTTCTACTATGTCAAATTTCTCACCATGTCTCTTGGTTATCCGTATTGGTTGACTAGAATCTCTCAGGATTTCATCAGACTGCATACTGTTTTCGTTTTGCTCTCCTTTGTGTTGGTTACCTTGATTTGTCTGCTGGCCTTTGTGCTTCGTATCTCTGTAATCAATTTCTTCACCCCACTCCTCATCCTCTTCTTCCACACCTTCTTCATCATTTTCATGGTTGCTTTCAGATAGGCCAACTGTATTTTTATTGTGTTTCCATGTGTTATGCTCATGATCAAGACTAAGAGCATCACCCAGAACATTTAGATGGGCTGTATTGCTGTTTTTCTCATGCCTCCTTAACTGAGAACGCTCAGAGCTGGACTGTTCCGTGCTGCTGCTTCCAGAGTCACTGTTCTGGTTATCAGAAGCCAAATCTGGTTTACTGTGGAGCAAAAGGAAATTGATACTTCTCAGGCTATTTTTCATGTGATGATCACTACCACTTCTTCCTTGTTTTTTAGTGGTCTGAGGCTCATCCTTGTGCTCAGCATCTGGTACCGGTAGCTCTGGGTTTAGGTTTCTGTGACCATGCAGCAGATCACCCTTGACTGCATACTCCGTATTCTCTTCTTTTGGAGCTTCAGGGTTAATATATTCAGTCTTCAAAAACAAACAAACAAACAAGAAAACAGATTTAAAGATCTTATAATTTGTTTGAAGTTAATGCAGTCTTATTTTTACCTTGTATTCTAAAGTGTGATGCTGACTTTGTTTTCCTTGTAAATGCTTCTTTTAAGCTGTCCCAGAGCATGACATGCACGGCTAAAGTCACTTGTGTTTCTTCAGCAAATTGGTTTATCTATCCCTTCTTTTACTATTGGAGTTTCTGAAGAAGTCTATGCAACACTGTTTAAGATCTGATAGATGGTTCTGAGTGTCTTGTGAAATCTTACAGCTTAATTAATAATCTAGTGTCGTAACCTCAGGCACTACTTGTAGGCTTAAGTAATTATCACTTATCTCAGAGAAGGTGGATGTGATACTTATTTTCCTACACAGATCAGTGAGAGGTCTGAGAAAAGAAGGGCAGGGGAAAGCACCTCTCACAAGCTGTTGTGGTAGTAATTTCTGAGGAGTGCACTGCATTGTGTTCCATAATCAATTTATTAATCTACTTTGAGTCTGATACATCATTGCTTCCTAGCCAAATTAATCAGGAACAGCTGTATCTGGTGGCAGCTACTGTAACATAAACCCACCAGCAGATGTGGGTGTTCAAATGGGTTTTTTTAATGCTGTCAGGCCCATGGCAAAACTAGTGCCTTCTCTGGAAAAAAGTTCAAATGCTTGAGGGGAAAGCAGGCGCTAAAGTGGCTGTTAGCTCTTGCTGCAGATAGTGCCTTTCTGCTGCTGTCAGACCGCATCACAGGGGCTGCTGAGTGAGTACAGGCACTTCCAGTAGCAGTAACATATGTATTAACACCTATGGTCTTTCAATATTGCTTATTGCTTACTACAATATAGTATCTAGCACTGATTTTCTTAAAGGTTTTGGAGCTTCATTTATGAAGATAAGACTTTCTCAACCCCCACGTTGCGGGAATAGCATTTCCTTTAGTGTGGACAGAGTCATAACTGCTTGGAAAAAAACACTCCACTAACAAATGCTTACACAAATTTAAAGAAATTGTAGGATAAAAGAGTATTGATTTGGCTTTTGGCAGATCAACTGTATCCAATTGTCTAAAGACAAGGTGGTGTCTCACTGTTTTACAAGTTTCTTTTGCCTAGTGTATTTGCAGATGCAGAAAAAGTAATAGGCAAGATATTCACTATGTAATTTCTAACTTTTTCAGGGAAAGATTACAGATTTGCTAAAATCTAACAGAAGTTTGATGAAGAGCTTTTCCAGATGAAATGTGTGTTTCTTGAAGACCTTATAAAAAATTACCTACACATTATCAAGCATCCAAATTACATTAAAACATTTGAAAATTGTTTCAACGACGGTTTTCATTACATGTGGTTTTGGGCACTGCTGTCTCTGATACATATCTTGAATTTTAAGCAAAAAGCAGTCTTCTGTGGAGGGCTTCTGTTTCTATAGAGGCAGAAAACATGAGGCTAAACAGCCATTAAGATTGTCTATTATGGGTGCCTGCATTTCAGGCAGTAATATTTGAGTAATATTTGTTGTTGCTTGTGAAGATAGTTTGGTCTTTTAATACGATGGCAAATTTCAGTTAAATGTAGCTCTAATTATCTACTGTTAGGGGACAACTGGCATTTGGTAATTGCTGCATATTCACTTGGAACTGATAATGAATTGGGTATTATTGTAATGGTTTTTTTGATGCATGATGCATGATGCATGTGTCTTCTGTTCAAGTTTATTTTGGGATACAGCTACAGACTGCGAATGAGTATTTTTACATTATTTGTTCCACTGGATACTTCATTAGGAAAAGTTAATTTTTTTTGTTTTCATAGTGCAGAGTGCCACCTGGATTGACATGAAATGCATGTGGATAGCTGCACAGAGTAGGATATAATTCATAATTTTAATAAAAGTTAGCATGAGAGTTGGGGTTTTGAATTATTTTCTATAGAGCATGCTGTTATTAGACGTTCGTTGGCTTGGAGCCATGGTTCATTGAGTCTAAATCACAAATTCAGAATGGTGCAATAGAAAGGAATTATAATTTGGGTCAACCATGAATGCAAAATTGTGAGCTCTATCATTAGCATTCATAATAAGGCACAGTGATGCCAAAGTCATCTGTCTCTACTATCAGAGTTGTGTACTTGACTTGTCAGCCACAGCGTACTTTTCCGATACAAGCTCTATCTCTCTAATGTTCTGTATTGTGAATAATGAAACCTATGGTGACTAAAATTCTTGAATATTTGAGACTATGTATGATCACTCGATGTGCAACCTCATTGTTTACTGGAGCAGCTGTGACCACAAGTTTGATTGTCAATGGAGCTTATTGAACATGGGTGTAATGTTTATAAGTGGGGATTAAATTAAGCTAATATTTTCAAATAAATGAAATTTCTGTTGTGAGCTCTAAATTGTGTCCTGTTCTGTTTCTAGCTATGTAAGCATGAGATGCTTTGTACTAATTCCTGAGGTAAGGGCGGCTACTATTTTTTACCTAAATCTATTTGCCAACCACTGCGTATGTGATAATGTGTTTTATATATTCGAGGTGAAGAGTATAGGTTGCCTGTTAATGTTGAAAGAATAAGAAGAGTACCTTTTCTGGAGTTTTCTGCCCATGAGTTCCAAGATTGTAGTTCAAGGGATGGTTCTAGAATAGACAAATGCATTCAATATCTGGAGGTAAGTACAAATCCTGTATCAATGGGATAACAGAGTATTCAAAGAATGGGGAATTTTAAGTGTGCAGTAATATCATAATGAGGACTTACTGGAATAGCAAAAGCTGATCCTACAAGACAAATGAAGAGAGCTACAGCCTTCATGCTTTTCAGATCTCAAACAAGACAGTAGTTAGTGGTACAGTGGTGAGGTTTGGAAGCTGCCTTTCTGCAAGCAACATGAAAAGAAATAAAGTTAGGGTTTGGGCATAATGGTCTAGAAATGGCCAATGGAAACAATGTAGTGGCTGCTATAACTTGCTGAGTCTGAAACCCCACAATTTCCATGCAGTGTCCAGTTGTATGTTAACTCAGGCATTCAACCAGCTAGCGTATTGAGACCACTTATCTAGGATACTTAGTTCTTTTACAAGATTTAGACTATATGGTGTGTTCACAAACTCTAGAGTTATTAGTAAAAGACAGTTATGAATGCACATAAATTCAGTCCTGTAAAGTTTTATCCACTCTTCTGGAACACTACTTCGTGAAAAATGTCCCTCTTTATTCAATTCTGAGACACTGCCTGCTTGTGGCACCTCTACAGCCAAGGTCTCTCCTGGCTGCTCTCCTATGTAGCTGAAGTAGGAAGAATTCATTACTAAAGCTCTAGTCACCAGGTATGAAAGCCTAGAAATGCTGTACGAACTGCTTGGTAGGCTGGTGCAGCCCTGCTTTGGAAACTAAACCCCAAACTTTGTTGTGCAGTATTGTGTGAGATAGATGACTGGAAGAATACACAATGCATTAGGATTTTTTTTTTCAATCTGTGCTAATATCCTCATGTGAGTGAAAGGCAGGGAAGTCAATTTTACCTTTCATCACCAACAATTTTTCTGACTGGTGCACATGAACTGGACGTTTCTATGCCTGTAGAGGTATCACTGGGAAAAGCAAAAATCAACAAGTCACATTGTTGCTGTTTTCTCTCTCTCTTTTTGTTCTGTATTCATACACAGTCACTGGGATTTTCACTCTGCTTTTGCTCTCATTCTACTGACTCTTCTTCCTTGGAGATTGTCTCCTTAAACTTCCCTCCCTTGCCCTTTAAAATGTTTTCTGTTTCTACTTCACACATGTCCTTTTTCATTGCTCCCTCCTTTCTTAATGAAGTATATCTCACCCTCTTCTTGTTTGAACAATACCATGTTTGTTCTCCTGGTTGAACTTTCTGGCACATGAAGAAAATAGTAGTGGTTTCAGTCAGCTAGGTCAACCATATTCAAATACATGAGGCCCAGCGTATGGGTTTAAAATTCAGTTGTTTTTTCCTGGGGAGGTGGAGGAACTCAGAATCCCAAAAAGATAACTCCAGAGGAGCTTGTATTTATGGCAGCCAGAATGGTGAAGCAAGAAACAAGGACTTTAAGTATTACATATATTTTTTTTCTTGCAAAAGCATTCTGACTACTGCTGTGCTTAGTACACATTGGAAGATCCCTGTATTGTACATTATTTAATGTCAATATCTTTCATTAATGAGGAGCAAAGTACTTCATTTGTGGGGCATATTTTCCCTGCAGTTAACTGATTTAGTATCCTGATTATCTTTCATCTCATTATCCACTGTCCCTTTGGCATCCAGAGTTAGTTAAGATGTTTTTAGAGGGAAAGACAGAATACAACAAAAGCCATTAATAAGCGTATGCAAAATGCCTCAGTGTATGGGCAGTCACTTCAGATCAAGGCAATTTTTGTTAGACTGAGGGTCATGCAGGCAACTTGCCAGAAATGTGTTGGCATGATTCAATTTCATATATATGCCTAAAAACTGTATGCCATGCTTTTAAAGACCTGGCAAGTGGCTGAGGAAACAGGTATTTGAATGACAGTATTAAAAGTCAGGTAATCTTGATTTCTGTGTGTGCAACACAGTTCTGGGCACGTAATTTAATTGAGTTTCTCCTTTTAAAAATCTCACTTGTCATATTTATTTTTGTAAAGTAGTTTGAGAGCTGTAAACCAAAACCGGTGCCTGTCGCATTTTGTTTATAATTACAGTTTTCAAATCTGCCTCTGTCACTGCCTGTAAAAGTTACCTCTGCCACCTTTGTCCAAATAATGAAGAAGGGGTTGGAATAAGTCTGAGTTAAGGTGGTAGGATAGAGCTTTTGCATTAATTTTTCTCTTAGTAATGAGCCCAAGATGATCCATAGGAAGCACAAGTCTTTGGTTGTTGAAGACTGACCACCTTGAATAGAATACAGAAACATAGTCCAGTTAAGAATCTTTTTTCTAGTCACAGTAGGCCAAATGAGTTGCAAATGTTTGTAATATTTCCTCCAACAGGATAATCTACCCAAAATATTAAGTAGTGTTCCTGAACACACTCTTCACTGTAATGCATGTGCAAGTTTGCTAGTGTCCATTACTCTTTTTTTGCCTTTCCGAATACGGCAGCAATGCCAGTTCCTGTGCAATCAGTGTGTCCTGCCACTGTTTTCAGAGCAAGGAGTTTTGGGGTTCAGATGGCGTGCCCCATAGTGGACATGACTGCTTTTAAGTTAACCATGTAATTGTGCCTCCTTGCTGTGATACCAGTCCCATTCTGCAGCCATACAGGGAGCTGTGACTGACAGCTACAAACTGCCTGGCAAGTTCAGAAGCCATAGCCAGAAAGATTTTTTTTCAATGTTGACAGTGCTCATGAGAGGAGAGCGGTAGGCAAGTGACAACAGACACTTCAAGGAGAACCCCCCTTCTTTGTACAGTAGACTGTGGTACCTTCTGTCCTCCACAGGTGAAAGGAATGTGTCACTTCGTGTCACTCCATGTGCAGTTAGGCCCTAGGGACTTAGCTGTGCAATATGCCAAGACCTTTTGTGAGAATCCAGGAGCACTTTTTTTGCTTGCTACACGTAATCCATGTGAAGGGTTTGAGATGGTTTCCTGGAGCAGGAGCCAAGGAATTTGCATCTTGAAGGTTAAAGGTCTTAAGGGGGAAAAAAGTACAAGGAACTCTTCCTGCAAGCCTACAGCTCTTTTTTTGCTGCAAAGATTGTGGCTCATAGCAATGGGATTTTTGTACTTGCTCATTTAATCTTTCAGTGTCAAAAAGGTAAAGTTACTTTTGACAAAGCAATAGCATGGCCAGCCTGAGCAGGTGCAGAGATGAGAAAGCTCTGTGGGTTGTAGGTGATATTTAGCTATCAAGATGATGGTAATGGAAGAAATTAAGCATTAGCTAATTGTCATATGATGCCAGGATCTGCATTGTGACATTCACTTCAGTAAACCCAGAGCGAAATGTGAAGATCCTTTGTTCTTGCTTTAATTCCTAAATTTGTCCTACAGAACAGAACTTCCAAACTCAAGCTTTCATAACACATAAGATTAGCAGAACTGTCAGTAAAGAACTATTACATAAGAAGTTCTTTTAAAAGCAAGAATATGCTCCTCTGGAGAAATGTAGTCACCATACTCTGCAGGAAAATATGTAGGAAAACTTAGCTAAAAGATAAATATGAAATTTCTTGAATATATTTATATATTTTAACCCAGAAATTAGGAATTTGGCAACACTTCAGCTTGGGATATTGAGGAAGTAACTCTAATAAGGCTCTTTCACCCCTTGTTTAGACTTGGAAAGAAGAATATGGTTTGCATGAAGGAGGAGCCAAAAGCTCTGAGTCATTTATTCCATGGCAACGGGTTCCCAGCACAATGCGTGTAGCTCAGCTTAAAATGGGAAAACCCCAACATTGCTTGTCTTGGTGTGGATATGAAAATTGCTCTGAGTAAACAACCCCTGAACAATCCTTTTCCAGAAGACAATGCACAGTTGGTAAACTGAGGTGGAGCTAAGGGTGCTTTTGTGCATTTGGTCTTATTTGCACAGGTGCAGTGCGCTCCGAGGCATCCCGCAGCTACTGCACAATGAAATTTGTCCAGCTCATGCAAGCCTCTGCCAGGACTTGAGCAGAGTTGCTTTATGAAGAGTAGTTGACCCTCTTACTGGGAACAGCCCTGCATTGTCATCCCTGAATGCACCTGAGGGCCTGCTGAGCACAGTGAAAGTGAGTCCCAACCTGTGATCAGGCTTGCAGAAGTGTATGATGGGGTAACTGAAACTTCTGACATATCAGTAGGTTTTAAAAGATTAAATGCTGATAATCTATGCAGTTTACTGTATGTGCAGTCACACTTTCCCCTCCTGTAAGGAGATTTAGAAAAATGGATCACAAGTTAAATGACAGTTAATCTTTAAGATAAGTGCATTAAGAAAGATGCCATTTAAAAGCTCACAATTGTGTATCTTCTGTTTGGAAACTCAAGGCTTATAACTCAGCAGTTTTAGCTGAGATGACTCCTCATGTTCTTCAGCTTTCAGTAGCAGAGACTATTGCTCAGATTTTTTTTAACTTCTGCAGTTGCTAGCATCTTTGCTGACACTCAAGTAATGCATTCTTTTGGATCAGCAAAGACTACTTGTGAGCTTATCCCTGACAGGAAGACTGCAAAGGGGCTGCCATTCTAATAATGTCACTTGAAATACTGATTAATGATATTATTTTTGTCCAGAGAGCTTGAAATAATGGCATCTAGCGTGCCTACTAGTCTTGCCTGTCCTATCAGCTTTGGTGTACCACCAGCCTAGCTCAGTCACTCAGGAATTTCAGCAGGGTTTACTGTTTCTCTTTGCTCATAGTAGGAAGTCTGCATCTTTAATAAAAAAACTAGAGAGAATTTTAAGGACAGATGAGATACCAAGTGCAGTCTTTCCTGGTGTCTCTTTATTTTATTTTTGATTCAGCTTTATTGTCAGCCACCAAAATAGCAAACCTCATGCAGCTGCAACCTAGCAGATTCTCTTGCCTTTTGAAGTGCTGCTGTGAAACAGTTAATTTGCAAAGACTGTGGCAGAAGGTGACAGCAAATGCCTCATATTTGACAAAAGAAATCATGCAGACTGACCTACTTTCAACTTTAGCATTGGCAGATATTCTGCAGAAGCATTTGTCACTAGACCTAACTCTAGAAGCTGTTGTTGCCTAGTCCCCTGCTATCACTAGTGATGCCTGGCACTTCTTCCAGAGAATTGGAAGACTATGGATCTACTTGGGAGCCTATTTCTCATGGTGTGGAATGGACATGAGTAACAAGATTTTATAAAAGTTTGGAAGTCTGGTGAAATAGTTTAAGATACTAAGATTTTCGTAATAATTAAAAAGGTGGAGAAGTTTCAGAATTGAGCTGTTATTTGTATGTCCACAAAGTATCACTAGGAAACCATGAAATGTGATTTTTTTTAATTGTCCCATTGAAATTTTCTTGGACTGCAGTAAAATCAGATGCATTGCAATTCTTGTAAAATGTCTTTGGTGCTATGTCAAGCATGTTAGCAAGAAATGCAGATGCTGATGCCCACATCCTCACTGATAAACCCAGAAAAGATGTGGTCCTTGTGGTGAGATAATGATCCCAGCACTAATACTCTGCGTGGATGGAGATCTGTGTGCAAGGGGAAATTAATGACAGCAGAAAAATTAGAAAGTAGAGAATTCTCTCAATAACGTATGTTCTTTCTATAATCAAGATGTGTACGTGATACTCTTGAATTGCAGCCGGTACAGCATATTTTTACATATAGGTCTCTTTCAAAAGCCCTTGTGAGAGTGTGTGTATGTTACATATGTGGATAAGTTGGTTCATGTGTGTGCACATACAAAAATTAAAGACAGAGCTTGAGGCAGTGATCTGATCTGAGCAAAAGAACAGATTGTAATAAGAAAATAAATATCAAAGCATAAAGCTTTTCCATGCATTTTGTACCAGCAAGTGGCTGTTAGTGAGACTCAATCCCTCTGATGCTACCAGTTTTAGACCTGCAGGAACCACTGGCAATAAGTCCTTGATGGCTGAATGCAAAATACCCCAACCAAACAAAAAACCTCCCAAACCAAACAACCACGAAGAAAATCCCAAACAACCAAACCCCTAGTATTCCAAGACATGTTAAAACAATTTTAAATAAACTGTTGATGTTCCCATAATGTAATTGTTTGATCTGTTGCTCTTGCCTATTATAATTTTATTTTACTTTCAACCTGTTGAGTTCTAGGTCTTTCTGTATTCCTTTATGAATGCCCTGTTTACAACAGGTTTTTACCAGTTCTACCAACATCTTTGTGAAAGGTTCCTCCAAGATCAGCCACAGTTTGTATCTTTCCTCTCTGTTATGGGAAGAGGAGGTTGAATCTGTTTTTCATGGTCTTTTATATTGGATTGATATTCCTGAACTTATATTACCGGAGACTGTGGTGTAGTTAGGAAATCAGGTTGCACTGGAGATTTTGGCTGGATGATTGTATATATTTTTACATATACATTGACATATATTTCGCTTGATCCTTTCTGGTCTTAGCATAATGCTTTATTGTTTTGCAGGATCACAGGAAAAATAATGATCCCAGCAGCAACATAAAGGTCATTTTCCCCAACACAAAAACTGCACAGTGCTTTCTACTCTAACATACATTCCTTTCTGTTCCAGGCACAAACAATTGAAATTATTATCCTCAAAGGAACCCAAAATAATCAATGAAAACTTCAGCTACTTCACAGTAAGTGAAAAAAAATTCAAAGGGTTAGATACAAGGTATGATAAGTTTTTAATTAAAATTAAAGAACAGTACCATAGCAGTAGAACAGGTGCTCCTTCTTGGTTAGCCTTTTATGAACCAAAAATCCTTGAGTCTTGCAAAATCTTGCTGCTTTTCCTGTGATATGGTGTCTCATATGGAAGCTCTCAGCAAATGTTTTGCTGTGAGCTTCGATGAAGGATGATGATGCTCTACGGGTCTTCAAAAAAGTAGAGGAAACAATCTCCTAGACTTCCACAGGATGAGGCGGGGAGTAAAGGGCTAGTGTAATTCTGCTGAATTAATTGAATGGGAAAGACCATTCAGTGTTCACAGACTCTGGGCCAGTGGAACTCAGCCATTGTTTGGGCATATCTAATCTTTGGTGAGGAGGGGAGCCAAAGAGAGTGGGTGCAATTGTTCCTCCTGCATTGACTGTCCTGAAAGAGCTGAACTAGGAGATCAACCAGGTCAGCCACATTGTGGGCCTGGGAGAAAGTAAAGCTCGGAGGATGCTGGTCCTTGCCAAGCTTTTCAGTGTTGTTTCGTATACCGTATGTGGCATGTGTAAGCCTGTAAGAAGGGACAAGGTAAAGAAATGAAGAGCAAGCTCTAAACTAAAAATGAAAAAAATAAAATCAGTTGGAGAGTCTTGCATAACTCTTAAGAGTTTGCTATTTTGAAGCTGTTGCTATGGCTGCGCTGTCTCTTTGTTAGCGATGGTATAGAACAAGCTGGTATAAATGTGAAAATGGCTACAAGTAGCATGTCCCTGCAAAAGGTGCAGTAAAACAAAATAAAGTGTGTGGCAAGAACTGTAAGGCAAATGAAGTCACTGTAGGTAATGTTCTAACACAGGTTTTTTTAAGATTACAATTTTACTAGAGTCTACTTTGTTCAACCCAAAAGGTAGTAGACACTGTGATGGTGATTATACAAGATACGGTGTGAAATGGAATGAAAAATTTCCATGTTTCATGTGGCCAACTGTGAAGTTTATTGTTAATTAAAACAAAAAAAAAAATGAGAGAGAGAAAGGCTGAAATCACAGCTAGGCCCTCTTTCTGTAGATCAAGCAGAAAGTAAAACTTGGACAAAACCCCATGAGAAATTCTTTAAATCCCTTCCCCTTTTATGTCTGCTTCTTTGCCTGGAAACTAATTCATGCCTATTGGAGTTGAAATTCTGCTGGTCTGTCAGCTAATAAGAGTCTGAAAGGAGCAAAGATATTTGAAAACATCCCATGTTTGTTTTTTCTTTTGCTGTGCATTGTTAAAAGGCAATTATTTTTGCACTTTGCTGTGCACCATGAGCATCACTCTTTGTACTGTCAGTATTAGTTTTATTGGGGGACTGATGACAGGTATTTTTAAATATTCCAGATATGGACAGATCCTCCGCTAACAGAAAAGAGAAATTCAGATAGCTCCCTAGAAACAAGTATGCCAACACTAATCTTATACTAGCTAAGAATATAGGTTTTTTTCTCATAAGAATTTCAGATAATTGCTATTAACATTGCCTTGAAATTGTTAATTCACAAAAAGTGCCAGACTGAGAGGAACTGTGCAGGAACTTGAAGCTGAAACTTATAGAGGTTTGAAGTTTATTATTGGGAACTGTGTGTACAATTTCTAAGCTTTGCCTGTTTCTATATTTAAACAGCTTTCCTGGGACTCACGGGCTGTGGGGGGAGGAAATGTTCTGGTTTTGTGGATGTTGAGGGATCATAAGTTGTTTGTCAAAACTATTACATATTTGCAAAATGTTTCATTTTATTAACATTTCAGGGTTTATGTTTGATTGCAAAATGCTTCGGCTGAGAAAAGATCCCTGTTTTCTGAGTGTAGTCAAGTGGCTTGAGCTTGTCTCAGAGCTGTCTGTAGCCAGACCAGCTGTGCCAGGTAGCATAATTTCTGGAAATCTTTTCATTCATGGTTTAACACTTCTCTCACCGTAAGAGGTGCTATACCATCATGGTAAAGTATGGGGGCAGAGGGGATGCTAAGCAGTTGCTCTGCTGGAAAACTGCAACCTAGAAATTATTGTAGTGACTCATTAGATGTTTTCTTTCAGAGAAGCAGAATAGTTATAAGCTGTTCTCACTTCTGTTTTACTTGACATAAAGGACTTGAGCACTAGTGTGTTTGACAGCCAGATGACCTTTTCATGGATTATATGGCTGCATCAATTCTGGCTCAATGATAGAAAGGCACGAATTCATTTAATGACAGTATTGCAGCAGAGATTCTGACATCCTGGCTTGATCTTCTTTTGGTGTCCATTTGTGTTTCAGTGCTGTGCTTGTAGCCTGTGTGCTGGATATGAAAACAGGAGCCATGTCAGTGGAGAGGTCATTTCAGTAATCTTTGGACTAAACCCTGATTAAATTAATTAAGCTCAGGTATACCCTAAATTGCCTGATCCATGCTTGGCCTTTAGACGGCAGTGAACATGACAGCTTCCCTCAGCATGTGCTTGAGAATAAATATCACCGTAATTGAAATGTCAGGGACTTGCATTTTGGTAAGCTACCGTACTGTGCAACTATTGATGTAGCTCACATAAAATGCAATATTTTCTTTTAGATTTTGGCTCTTTATTTGCAGCCTGCACTGTTGTAGAGAATTTCTGTGTTATTTGGCAGGACAGTGGGAAAACTTGACCTGTGGAGGTCTCCTTAAGAGTATTTTTAGGCAAAACGAATGCTTCCTGGTGAATATAATGTACTGGTTTTCAAGTCTAACTTGCAGTGAGAAGGAGTATAACTGTTGGAAAGAAAAAAAACCTAGATAGAGAGGAAAGTGAAAGGGAGAACATGCAGCAAACAATAAAGAAAGATTAACTATGGAAGAATGAAAGACAAATGAGCACAGGGAGGTAAAATAATGGATTTATCTTTGTCTCATAGTGACAGCTGCCAAATGGACACTTGACAAGAAGAGGAAAAGCTCAGAGAAATTTGCCCTACATCTACTAATATGCCTGTCTTTCCCTATATTCCCTGGCAGAAAATATCTGTGTATATGACTGAGAGGGAGCTGTCTGCATATCTGCATGCCCAGTACAGCCATGGGCCTTCAGGTCTCTGCCCACAAGAGAGTGATGTTGAGCTATCCATTTCCGTGCCAGGCACAAGAGTTCAGTTTACAGGTTTATAAAATGTAAAGTACATTTTAACCTTGGTGCTAGTTCTGAACCAAAAGTAAATTTGACTTTTCCATCAAATATTCTTTACTTTGAATGGAAAAAATGCAACCAAAGTGGAATTCAAGTGAGGTTTTTGTAGTATATAAAGACACTGGGCATATACACTGGCTGTTTTATCCATGATATTGTACTTAGCTTATGTGTCCCTGCTTTTCCTCTTTTTACTGGAAGGGACTAAAAAAAGTACCACAAAATCCCAGACACATGAAAGCAGTTTGAGGCTGATCATGCAGTGCTGATGCGCATGTGCCATGGCTTCCTAGGTTGTTGCAGATCATGCTCTGCCAGGTGGTGTTTATAGAGCTCTAAGCATGTCTCTGGTTGCCTGTTATTGATTAACAGCTGATCAGGAAATTAAGGGAAGTCTCTGTAACTGAATTATAGAGTCATGGAATCTTAGAATCATAGACTCATAGAATAGTTTGGATTGGAAGGCACCTTGAAGATCATCTAGGTCCAATTCCCCTGCCATGTTCAGGGACATGTCCCACTAGATCAGGCTCCTCCAGGCCCCATCCAACCTGACCTTGGACACCTCCAGGGATGGGATAGCCACAGCTTCCCTGGGCAACCTGTGCCAGTGCCTCACCACCCTCACAGCAAAGAAATGTTTCCTTTATCTAGTCTAAATCTGCCTCTCTCCAGTTTATACCCATTGCCCTTCATCCTATCACTACAAGCTTTTGTAAACAGTCCCTCCCCAGCTTTCTTGTAGCCCCTTCAAGTACTGGAAGGTTGCTATAAGGTCTCCTCTGAGCCTTCTTTTCTCCAGGCTGAACAACCTCAACTCTCTCAGCCTGTCCTCATACAGAAGGTGCTCCAGCCCTCAATCATCCTCACAGCCTGTTCCTGTTCCATCCTCACATCCACACAACCTGTTCCAACAGCTCCATGTGCTTATTATGCTGAGGATTCCAGAATTGGACACAATACTCCAGGTGAGGTCTCACAACAGAGGAACAGAGGGACACCTGAAGACTTTAATGAGCCTGTGACATGGCCTTCTTTTAGGGTACTGATATAAATAGTTTAGAATCTCAAAAGATCACATAAAGAAAAAATTCTTCACTGAAAGGGTCATTAGGCAATGGAATGGTCTGCCCAGGGAGGTGGTTGACTCACCTTCCCTTGAGGTGTTTAAGGTGCGGGCGGATGAGGTACTGAGGAGCATGGTTTAGAGGTTAGTGGAATGGTTGGACTCGATGATCCAGTGGGTCCCTTCCAGCCCGGTTATTCTATGATTCTATGATCACAACCTGTAGCAGCTCTCACTGGAAATGCTGGCGAGTACCACTTGTCGTTTCCTATCGGAAACAATTGCTTGAATTCATGGGAGTTTTGTTTTCTTGAGAGTTAGCCAGATAGAAAATCTGGTCTGAGGCAGTGCTGGAGAAAGTAAGCAGCCAATGCCACTGACCTGCCATGTTCAACCTCACTTCAGCTGTGCTTCTCCAACGGAATACTGAGAGGGGGCTTCTGTGAATTGTTCTTGGGAAGGCAGGAGAATATCTAGATAAGTCAGTTTATGACCAGTTGTGACTCTCCAGGTATCATGTGATACCTCTGAAGGGGAAGTTTGCCCAAGTATTTTTGTGCGCATTTCTTTCTGAAACAATTTGGCCACTGTAAAGATATCGCTTATAATTAGAGGGTTTATATAGCCTACACGTATATATGCACTCATATGTTGCATCCTCTGGACTAGATTATGTTAGTGCATTGCTCCTTCCTTCTATTTTACCCAAAAAGTAAGAAAAGTCAACTGCCTTCCAAAGGCTTCTTGTAGTGAATTTGGACTGAAATTTTATACTCTGAAAAATTAAATTTCAGCACAGCATTTTCGAATGTAACGGCTGCCCTTCTCAAGTAGGGATCGGCCATGTTCTGAGTCCTTCCAAGATTAACAAGCATCTTTTAAGATGGATATATATAATAATGAATGTATTTGAGCTGATAATGAATATTTTAAAACTGGGGTATCTCTTAAGAGTTTTTTTGGAGAAAAATCTCAACAGAATGTGACATATCATTAAAAACATTTAAAAATGAGACTAAATGAAAAATCCTTCTATGTGTTATTTTTAGCCTGTTATTTGGCCAACTCTGTGTATGGCTCTTGAACCTTTTTTTATGCAAAGTAAGTGGTTTCACATTTTATTTTATGCACTAGTCCAGAAGACCTCTGTTGTTGATGTTTTATTCCATATATGAGGAGTTCTGTGTGCTTGAACACTGTCATTCCTTGATTTTTCTACGTGACTTTTTCCAGTCCTGCAGCATTCCTCAGGTCTGGTGAGCAGTCTCTGTTCAGTGAGGAAGCTGATCTGTTCGTGATCTTATCTGTTTTCAAAGGTCAAAAAAGCAATCCTATGGGAAAATTGATTTGTCAAAACAATACATTGCTTTTTAAAAATATCACCCTTCTTTATTTCTTTATCAAGCTTTATTAAATGCTGTACTGAATTTATATGTAAGATTTTCAGGATGTCTGAAAAGAGAAGTGACAGTCAAAACTCTTGTTGTCTGAATGCACGGACATGAGTCATGCTTGTATTGCATGGGAACTGGCTCCAAAAAGGGTCGAGGAGCTGTTGAGGCTGCCCGTAATCTTCTGCTAAATCTGGATCTTGTCTTTCGAGGCGTGATGCAGTTACTGTATTAGAGGCTCTCATCCTGTCTTCTGTGAGCTGCTGCCCTGGTCTATGTCATGTTTGACCACATTGCCTACACAAGTTGAAATTAAATGTTTAAAAAAGAGGGAGCGAAATAAACATCTCCCCCAGCCAGGGAAGATTTGACTCCTGTTGGGGAGGAGCTATTTTAAAGCTCAGACTGAGGGACAGCTATTTTTGCCCTTCAGCCAGACAGGCTCAGATAATAGTCTATAGTGTTCAAAACGTTTAGTTGACCAAATTCTTAAAAAGAAGAAGAAAAGGAAGAGGAAAGGTCCTTAAACCAGCACAAGGTAGATGTAGCTGGAAGCTGAAAAGATCTTATCTGTACCGGAACCCTTCTGTAGTTCAGGGGTGGGGCTCGTGGCTTTGTCTTGTTGTATTATTCAAGCGTGCAGTTGTTTTAATAATGGGAGACAGAACCTGAGACGGTTATGGGTATTTTAAGGGTAATTCTGCTGAAAGCACTTGCATTGCACAAGTGAGGTAATCTCCAAGTGTAGCTCAGGAGTTGTTGATTATTTCACTTAATCATTTCAAACACACTGTGTAGTTACAGGCTTTCAGGGAAGAGTACTGCCAAAGCAGACAGCTACACAGCAGAGACTGCTGTCTAAATAGTGTTGGATGATGTGGTTCATCTACCTCATTGCTGATGTTCCACTTGGCACTTGCTTCAAGATTGCCTATGTAGATGGATTTAAGCCTTGGGCCAGGGGTCAAACACATTTCATATCATGGATGGATTCCATTTCATTCAACATCGAACAGGAAAACTGTGAAACAAATGTAAATGGAGGAAAAAAGCCGTATCTGCTTGTGATGGGGAAGCTGATGTAAAAAGCATGCCAAGACTCACAAAGGAGTTTGTCAAGACCATTTATTTAATAAGTGTTGTGATCTTTGGTGGTGACAAGCAGCAAAGACTTTGATTGAAAGGAGACATAAAAATTGTGCAACTTTACACTTCATGTGTTCCTTATTGATTCACGAACAGCATGACCTTATCCTGGAGTACCAATGCCTCCTGTCACAGTCCTTGTTCTACTGCGAATTTTCTATATAGCCTGTAAATGGCTTACTTCAACTCTAATGCTGGCTCCTTCCTGTTCAGGACTTGGCAAACCCCAGGATTTCTATAGCTGAAAAAGCCCTGCACTGCTCCTGGGCCTCTCTTTGCCCTGCCCCCAACACAATATTTCAAGGAGCTTCCCTTGCTGCTGAAAGCTCTGGAGTGGCAGCTCTCTGGATTTTTTTTCACCCAGCTGAGGGCAGGTAGGCATTGCACTGGAGCTGGCAGCTGCTCTCAGGAGTTTGCAGGGCGCAGGAGGGTTTGGGTACAACCTGCAGTGTTATGCCCCTGGCTTCCACACTGTGTGTCTGATCCTCCCTTCCCTCAGATTTTTTCCTTTCTGTGTGCATCTTGAATATGTGCAATTGCATCTTCCTCAAACAGAAATAAATACTGAGAAACACGTGTTGTTTGTGACACTGTGGAGGTCAGTCTCCACTCAAATCTACCATCTGTGCCTGTGATGTCTTACAGCCTCTCTCAAGACAAAAAGGTGTCTTGTGAGTGGATGTAATGTCTGTTGTTCAGAGAGTGATACATTTAAAAATACCACTTGTGAAGTATCTGATGGGAGCAGTTTTAGGAGAAGACTATGCCAGACACAGTTTTCTGCTGGGAAAGATATTTGAAGAGATTCCTATTTAAAAACAAAAGTAATTAACTGTGAAGGGAAGAGGACACTGAGAGCAGATAAATATGTTGTGGACTCAGGTAACACCAGTGTTACAGTGGCTGGTGGTTTTTTAGGTGTTTTTTTTTAGCTCAGGTCGCTGGATTTGTAGTGGGGAGAGTGGAGCAAAAGGTAGTGAGATAGGGTGAGCTAGGAGGGGAATGAGAGGAGCTTGTTTTTTACAAGGTGACAGGGACCTTCTGCAAGAAGGGAGGAATAAGAAGAAACAAAGACATTTGCTATAAGATGTCCATCATGTCTAGCTCCTCCAGCACCAGAAATGAAGGCATCATTTACATTTCACAGATTGTCTGAATGGTTGTTTCTTCATTAAGGAAAGCTTTGGGGTTAGTGAAGGTTCAGTGTTTAAGAGCTGGTTTAAGATGTGCGCCTGACTGCTCCTCAGTCAGTTCCTTGAAGTTTTACACAAATCCATCCTAAGCAGTTGTGACTACCTGATCAGAACGAAATGCTCTCTTGAGTGGCCTGCGGTAAGTCCAGGACACAGGGGATGTGCCCTCGAACAATGGGAACACCCTGCTCTGCAGGGCAACCCCTGCCTGTGACAGACGTGTGCAAGCTGACATGCTTGCCATTGTGCCAGGGCTGTGCCAGGGGCACGCCAGGGACTTGGTGCCAGCGTGGGCATCACAGGCAGGCAGCTGTGGGACAACTTGTGCCTCTGCAAAGGGAGCTTTAATGAATCTCACCACTTTTGTATAGGTTCTAGATGATTTTTTTAGAGTGAAGTCTTCATGGATGACTTCAGATTATTGTGTTTGCTCTGGACATTCAAGATGTGTCTCACATAGTAAACCTATGATTTCTTATTATTTAATGTTCTTGTTATTCACTTTTATTTGAAGAACTTCCTTCAATCATTTACTTGCCATTGCAGAAACTTCTCGGTTGATTATACAGTATAGTTATAAAAGTGTTTCCACTTCCTTTTACCTAAATAAAATAAGGATAATAGAATAGAGCATTCTTTAGATAAGTCTTTTTTAATATGCATATTTTAGTATGTTTTATTAAAAGGGTTTTAGATGTCTGTCTTTTAATCAGACTAGTATTCACTTCCAAGTACTGCTCTCTAGTGCTGTAAGCAATGGCTTCCTGTCTGAACAATTTACACTAATTTCAGTGTTGCAAATCCCAAAACAACTGTGGGGAGAGGAATCAAATTTTAATTTTACCATGGGATGAGGTGGTAGGAAGGAGAAGGTTACTGCAGCTTCTCCCTGTACAGGCCTGGGTACCTGTCTCTGTGCTCAGAGGGAAGAAGAACCCAAACCCACAGTAATAAGAACACTGTGCAGAGGTGCCACCTTGTAGGAAACTGTGACTGTCACCTGCCTTCTCCAGAAACTGAGCTCCTGAGGTCCACAGCCAGAAAAAAAACCAACCTGTCATCACCATGACCATTGTATAGCAAGATCTCCATAGCTGTTGCATCCGTACGAGCTCATGGTCATTTCTGAACAGTTACATACAAATGCTTTTTTGTGGCCTAAGAGGAAATATGCAGGCATAAAGATTCCAGTATTGTGTGTATGTTTGGGCAAGCGGCCGATGCCTTGGTGTACCTGCAATATTAGCAGCAAGTAGAGAGCAAACGGCTGATGTTCTCATGCTTGCTAGCTTGCTGAGACCTAGGAATCTTTGTTAAGACCCATAGGTTAATTGGGAAGGAATGCACTAGGCAGAAAACACGAAGATAAGGGGCACATCTGTGGAAAACAGGGGGTTGCACTCTATCACTGTACCATGGGATTCTCACAGGCGGAAATTCACTGGGAGAGCTGTTACTGGATACAGAGGCCGTATATAAGGTTTGCACAGCTTATATAGAGCTAAGAAAGTGTCAAAGGTATAACTGACGTGTCCAGACCTTTATCATTATTTGTCCGCATCTAATCATTACCGAAAAGGAATGAAAGAATAATTTATAATATTTCTACACATAAAATTCTGAATACTACTGTACATTTACTGATTTATTTATTATTCCTAAAGCCACAAGCCCCAGGCCCAAGCTCTCATGCGCTGTGAGTAGCCAAGGGGTCTGCAGTGCCCAGCACATGCTTGTCTCCCACCTCTCCATGCCTGTGCCCCTGCACACCGCATCACATGTCTCCATCCCGGCAGCATTTCCCTACACCGTGTTGGAATCGTGGCCATAAACACTTGGTCAGCTACAGATGTGAGCATCATAGTCAAACCTAGTACAACACACGCTGCAGGTGGACAGGAAAAGCTCAGACAGTGCAAGCCTGGCTGGCATCAGTCCTCAGCCTGAGCCAGCTCAGCAGAGAGCTTAGGGCTGCCACTGGTAACAATGATGTTATGCTATGGGGCTACCCTGGTGCAGGACGCAGCCGGCACGGGCTGGGTTTGCAGGTGGATCTACCCTAGGAAATTGGTTTTCTTACAAGTCCCCTTAGGCAAGTAATTTTGGATGATGCCTGTTAAGAGCACACTGTTGGCATTAATGCTTGGCCAGTTTATATGAGCATCATTTTGGGGAAAAAAAATGAGTTAGAAGCCAGTTAAACCAAAAACCTCCTTTTATTCAACTTGTTTTTCAGTTGTGTGAGTGGGAATTCAAGGCAATGGAAAGATTTGAGCTTACCTGCTGGAGCTGGAGCACTTTAGTAATATAAAGAGATGGTGGCATGGGCAAGTTTGAACTTGGGCCAAGCAGTGAAGCACTAAGTCCACAGGGCTGAGAGGAGTACAAATGAAATGGATCAGTTTTTGTGATTCTGGCCTGATTTCTTCAGCAAGGAGCGCCTGGAACTTGTTGAAGGCAGAAGATGCCCAGATGTGTAAGCTGGGGGTGATGCTTCCAAGGATCCTCCTCCAGTTGGGCAGACAGAGGAAGTCCTTTCATGGCACTGCGTTTCCGTTTGGGCTGCTTCTGGAGAGGTGCCTGACAGAAGACAGAGGTGTTGATGCCACTTCCTCATAGAAAACCACAAAGTGTACTATGTAATTACATCAGGGCAGAACAGGCTGCTCCAGCAGCACTGGCATATTATGGTTACCATACATGACTTGAGGAAGCAGGTAGTGCTGGATCTTGCAGATGTTTCAAGAGTCACAAGTACTAGAAACCCTCAGGAAATCTTTTGGCAATGACTTGATCCCCGAAGTTACTAAAAATTAAATTGTAGGGGAGTCTTGTGTACCTGCTACATCTGTGGGACAGCAGCAGCCGCAAGTGCAGGTTGGACACAGGCAGTGTTTCTTAATCCTGCTTCCCCAGCCAGCAGCTTCCCTGCATTTTTTTTGCATCAGTGTTCCATGCTTAGTCATCAAATGTCTGCATGCCTTTGTGACTGGTTATGAAAAAGTGAGAATCCTGTGCATGAGGATAATTGCTTGCCAGTATTTATTTCTTATTAGACATTTTTCCCCTAAAGATTTCTGCTTGTGTGCAATTCTCCTGTGCAATATTCTCGTGTGCATTTAGCACACAGAAACAAGCATTGGTTTCCAGTGTGAGTAGTGAAAAAGAAATAGCCCCAATCAAAAGTTTGTGGTTAGCACATGCAATCACGCATATGTAAATCCTTTAAGGTGAACCATTGAATTCAGCTGGAAGTTTAACAGTGTGGGTATACTTGTGCAGCAGAATTAGTCTGTTGTGTAAGACCCCAGTCTGTCGTTTATGGCATGCTCATTTAAGTTGATTGGTAGAGATTTACAAAGAACAACTAGAGGGAAAATAATTTTATCCATGAATAAATAAAATGAGAAAGCATGTTAAAATAATCATGTTGACAAGTGAACCATTGTTCCAGCACTATAACCAATATCTGAATTAGATAAACTGATTCCTGGGGTGAATAAACAGATCATCTGAACCCGGGTCTTAAAAGCAGCGAGACTCAAAACCTATTGCTATTCATGTGAATGTAGAGCACAAATTCAGTTTCCTGTCTGAGGATCCTGGGTGGCCTGCTGTCAGGTGCTAGGGGGATATTCCTGACCTGCCTCTCAGTGCACTGGCAGTGTGCTATGCACAGCTGCTGTGGGGAATGCACACCTTTGGCTGCTGGTTTAAACCTCGTATGAGTTTGTCACATATAATACTACAAGTTGTTTTCAGGAAAAGTATTTCCAATTAATCGTTCCAGGTTTTCCTTTGTCTCTCTGGCATTCAAGACATCACCTCTCCCCCTTGTAATTATATAGTCTTCCCCTGGTATTTGCACACTCAGGACTAAGGAAAAGCAAGAAACATCTCATCTGATTTAATACCTGTTTCTTACTGAAAGCTGTTTAGCATAAGCATGTAGATTCCTGTATAATGTAGACAACTTCTATAGGATTTTTATTATATAGGCCCTTGTACAACATGGAACATTGCTATGAAAATGTGGCTCCCTTCCCTGCTGTGGGATGAGCAGTTCAGCTGTGTGTGATGCAGGCGTTGTGCCAGATGAGTTCAGCTCAAAGAGAAACTTACCCAATGTCTGATGTGGTCCTCCAGTTGGTTTGGTCTGGGTTATGAACAATGAGGTTTTAATTACTTTGTATGCTCTGGAGGAAATTTGCTTATAAAGAAACAGGCTGCATTGATTCCTGGAAAGCACTTCTGCTGTCCCACGAAGTTAATATCTTCTGTACTGTTTTCCGTGGATGTAGTTATTGAGACTTCCCTGGGTTCTTCGGTTTTGTTGTAGTTTTTTAATGTCATTAATATTTTGAAGTCAAAATAAAGAAGAGGGAGTAAGGATAAGGAAAGGCATGTTGGCAGCATTAGGGGAATCATAGAATCATAGAACAACCAGGTTGGAAGAGACCCACTGGATTATTGAGTCCAACCATTCCTATCAAGTATTTCAGGGACTTAGCTCATTGCAAACTGGAAAAACTTGGGGATATGATTTATGCCCCAAGCCAGACTGAGGATCAGGTAGCCCTCTTTCTGACAGTGTCTTGCATGGGATGGTTCTCCAAGGAACATGCAGACTTTGTCACAACAGATGATGCTTTGACTATGAAGCAGGATTTCTACTTGCACAGTTGGCCAGTATGGGCACCGTCTTTCTCAGTTCTCACATGGAGCTGTGATGGCAGGTACCCCAGTTCACAGTTGCTCAGCACATCTGCAGGAAGAAACTCATAGTGGAAAAAACACCACAAACTTTTGAAAACTGGCTTCTGTCCTTTGGAAATACAAGCCAAATTTATGCTGGTTTCTTGCTCAGGGCTACATTGACAGCATCTTTCCAACTTTTTCAAAGTCCCAGGGAACTGTGGTAATGTTTCCTGTCCAGCTATACTTAGCACTGATAAATTTAGACCAAGTGAGCCATAATGACAGTACAGCAACCAGAGGAGTGCTGACTGCTCTCCAGGAGGAAGATTTGGCTCTCCATGCAGATGTCTTCATCCTTCGAGTTGCCAAGCCCATCCTGAACTTTCTGCCTGCTTTGTGTGGCATGTGCCTCTGCATCACTTTTTTTGTGCTCTTGCGGTCCTTGTTTCGTACAGTCATCTACATCAGTCATTTCCTTCTGATGGTTTTTCCTTGCCCCCCACAAGAAATCAGGGTACAGAAATGCTTAGACGCATCTGATGGGCACACACAGTGCAGCTGGATATATTTGAACCTGCAATTGGGAGCAGGTTACCCCATGCTGCCGGCTGATGTGAGGGCAAAGCCATCCTCAGCTTATTGCTGTGATCCTGAGAGCACTGCCGTCACACTGCTTTGCCCGTCCAGAACAAATCTCTGCAATTCCAGTTGGAGCAGAGGCAACTGCAGGGAGATAACTGGAGAGGGCTTTTCACATTAAGGCAGTTATCTTTCCATTTCAGGCTTCCGACTGGCAAATATTAATTGCTCTGAAATCCAAAGGGACTGACTTCTGAACAGGGAATAATTGTAGAAGATATTGTACTTGAGATGATATTTTTGGGAGCTGTAAATTACCCATTGCTGTCACGTCCCTGCCCTTACTTTGCCCAAGGGCAGCAAGCTGCAGCAGCGCCTCTGTGTAGGAAGATATGTTAGGTCTGACGGTGGCCAGACAGACTGCTCCACAGCCGATGAAGTCATGGTTTCAAATTAGTCAAGTTAGCTGATGAATATGGGATCTCAGGACCTGATAATCTGGTCACACACATCTGGCATGAAAGGCACAAGATAATTGCCCAGCCATGACTTCCAGATACAACGGACATGATGCAAATATGAATTACTGCTCCATGCATTTTGCTTCTGCAAGAAGTAGAAACACAAACCGCAAAGTAGTGCAGAGCAGATACAACACCTGTGAGCCTTTGTTCAAACACATTGCGAAGACTATGTACTGGGTTTGCTACTTCCCTGCCCCAAAGAGACTGGAGCTGTGTCCATGGTGACAGTGACAAGGAGAGATGGGTGCTGCAGAGGAGCGAGCCTCAGCCTGTTCCCCCCAAAAATTAGGTGCAAGGGGCTGAGCAGCCTTCTTTTGTACTTTCTAGATGCTGCAGGCATTTGGTGAGGGGCTTTTGCATGTGATGGTTGAGTGTGCTTGAAAGCCAGGAGCTGGCATTAGGAGCATACCCAGTAATTTGCAACTAGCATTTTGGCTCACATAAAACAAATGGAGCTGGCACCCGTTACGCAAGCCATCTTGCCTATGGAAAAAGTAATCACATCATTACTCTAATAGTTCTCAATTTTGAGATATAATCAATGGTTTCTGCATGGAGCTCAGCCTGCAGGGCTGGGCCCTTACTGCCCAGCCCATCTGCCTGCAGCTTCCAGGGGAGATGGGGGCAGGCTCGCAGGTATAATTTTGACAAGTGCCTCTCTGCGTGGCATTTTCTTCTGGGGGAAAACATTCGTGGAGAGCCTGGAGCCAGTTGCTCAGAGGAAGGTGGTAAAATGATATTGGAAATAGAAGTGAAGTGAGCGTGGGGCTAGTGTGGGAGATGGGGAGATGGGTTTTGGAAATTTGCCTTGCAAATGTGTTGGGAAGGAGCATGATCTTGTTGGTAGGTAAATATCAACATGCTGGTTACCTTCTTTAGCAGCATCATGGCGACTTCAAGCAGTCTGCAATGCATTTTAGTCTGAAATAGGTACCTGAAATAGGGCAAATTATCGGTGCCTTTAAAAAAAATTGGATTTTTCTAAGGTTGTGAAGGAAACTCTATGGTACACACCTAGAGCAGTTAAGGTAGATTAATGATCCTGGCCCTGTCCTGTCAAGGTGAAAGGAGAGAGGACTGTTGGTCTCGTGCAGTGGTCTAGATTTAGGAGGGCACTGTGTGTATCTAATTCAAGGCTCCAGGACTCAGGCTCCTATGATTTGCTTTTTTTCAGTGAGAAGAAATAGCAGATTATAAAGCCTTAGTATATAGAAAACTTATGCATGCCTCCACACTATGAAAAAGCTATGACGGTAGCTTCCATCTGCCATATATTACAGTGTTCATAACTTTGAGGCTTGCTGCCAGGAAGAGCTGAAACATCAGTGCTATTCTTCAAAAATCTAAAATGTCATTAGCTGCTGCATTGTGTCTCACATTACTGCTACTAAATGAGCAATATTCACTGAAACTTCAGGGAACAGTTGTGAAGCCTTTGCTTAGATCCCTTACAGGTGCAGAGGAGCCAAAGCCAGGTTACTTCCCTTCCATGCAGCTGCAGCTACCAGCTGCAGTCTGTCCACCTGCAGAGCAGGTAGCAACATGGGAACTTAGCTGAGCAAGACTGAGCACCCTTTTTCAGAGGAGCAGTGCAGGAACAATTCCTTTGGGACTGGGCACTGAGTAATTGCTGGTGCTAAGTTGGCACACACTGGGGCAACAATTATTTAGTAGATGATGTTTTTCCTTCCTATTCCCAATTGAAAAGGCAGCACTGCAGCTTAGCACCAGTAACTTCTTGGTGAGGGGATTTAGATTTGAGCATATAAGATAGGAGCTAACGTTGTACATTTAGAAAAGGGTGAGAAATGTGTGCCTTAAGTCTTGCTTTTATCCTGATTTCTTCTGCTTTGGTTCATTCCTTAAGATGTTGCTGTCAAAACCAATAGATATAGTCTATGTAAATGTGAAACTACCTTGGAATGGAAAAAAACAGGGAACTGTGAGGGATATTTTTTCTGAAAAAATTTAATTCCTTGAGCTTACAATGCTGAGATATTTCAGTTGTAGGAGGAGAGCAGCTTCTGTGTGCCTCCGCTCTCAGCTTGTTCTCCTCAGTGCCAATTTGTGTCTCTAATCCTGCTGTCTGCTCTCATATCTTTTCTCTGTACTCATGAACACCATGCAGTACAGCTTGTCTAACAGAAAAGTGATATTCTGCATCTTTTTACCAGCCCTGCCAGTCCTCTCATCTCTAACTCAATCACCTCCTCCTGGATAACCCAAGTGTGCCAGCTCTAGCATCATGGCCAGGTGTCTGCTGTCTCCCTTGTCCCACTGCTTCCTATCCTGACCATTGCCAGGGACCAAGTGCCTCAGGAGAGGAGGATGTGCTTTCTAAAGAGACTTGGGGAAACATGGTGGCATCTAAAATGCCAGTCAGAGAGCCAGTCAGACAGCTGCTTCCCCTCAAGTCTATTTCTCACTTCTGGTGTAACAAAAATAATTCTAAATCTAATATTATTGTTTTTTCTTTAAAGACTTATCACAAAGTTGCAATGTGTTGGGATTTCTTTTCCTTGAAAAACAAAGGCAGAGCTGCCTGGGCAGCCTAGTTTATGCTGTGGGATGCTCTCTGGAAGATATTTGGGAGAAAGATCGTGTTCTTTCAACCCAGGGCTACTGGAAGCTGCAGGGGATTGGGGTCAGGTCAGGGTCCTGGCAGTGAGTGCTGCTGGGTTTGCTGGTGCCATGGGTGTTTCAGTCTGCCCAAGGAGAGGGAGTTTACCTTGGGGACAGGTGACTGGTGGGGTAGCAAGTAAGCTCTGTTATAAAATGGCCAGGTACACAGAGCCTGGTGTTTATCCCCTTCTCAGACTGCAGTACTTGGATGTGAAGCAGCACTAGGTCTTTGGGGGCAGAGTTAAATGCAGGTTTGATGTAAAAAAACTCTCAATGGTAATTGTTGGAGGTGCCTAAAAAAGGCTGACAATGTGAACTCATATCTAACTGGGGACAGGGTTATAATTTTGTTGCAGGTCAAGAGGAAAACACGTCCCACAGTATTCTACAGCAGGGTTTGGATAGGGAAGAACAGGGAAAACATCTGCCGAAGATCTGTGCATGCATGGAAGAAAGTGACTTGATGGTGCCTGTTTTGAGGGCTGTGGGGAGAGCAGTGGGACTGGGCCAGCACTGGGGCCTCCATGTACTGGGGTGGGGAGGAGGAAGGAGACCAAATATGCTCTTGATACCTGTGTGGTCATCACACAGCCCATGCAGGGCAGACACACGCGATCCCCTAGCTGGTAATGATGGGGAAAGAAGGCAGGAGATTTTGGAGGATGAAATTAAGCTGAGTGGCATGTTTGGTTTCACAAGAGTCTCTGTGAAGCCAAGATGGTGTCACAGCACAGGAGACACTTTCTGGATGCTGTTGTCTGCAGATAATATATTTCAGGCAAATTCAGATAAATTGCATGTACAGAGCAGTCCCAGCCCTGCTCAGGTTTCCTTAAGTCACTTATTTTGCAGGGCTCGTGTCTCCTGTGAATCCCTGTAAACCTATAGCTCTTGCTGTGCCCCCTGGGCAGTGCATCCATCAAAACCCCAGTGACAGTGCAGGTGACAGTGGTTTCCTGGGGTTTTACTGCAGGGCAGGCCATGAACCACTAACTGCTGAAGGCAAGCCATGTTTCACACACTTCCCCTACCACAGCAGATCCCTGGTTCAGGGCTGCACCCACCAGTTACTGACTGTCTCAAGGCATCTTTCTTCTACTCAGGGCAGCAGAAACACCTCCTCTCAGCTGTGGAGGATGTGCAAACACTGCTTGCAGACCATGAATGCCATCATTTACACCCCCACCCAATAAAAGGTCTATAGCCACTCTGCTCCTGGTCATGCCACCCTGTGGCTGTGCCCATCATCTGTGTCTTGACCATAGGGAGACACCAGCATGCAGAGCAGGGACATACTGCCTACTTGAAAGCAACCTCTTTGTCCTTGTGGTGTGTTTTTATTAGCAGAGATGGGGTGTTGTGGCATGGAGGATTTAGCAATAGCCAAATATAGGTAAGGAAGTTGTCTTCCGCCCAGGATGGGGCAGGGCAAGGGGCAGAAGGAAAGGATCACAGTATGTGTATGGCCTCTCCTGTCCTAAACTGAATAGGCAGAGAGATGCAGTTACAGCGTGCCTAGTTGTGTGCATGTGTGTGTATGTGGAGGTTTGGAAAGTCCTTCTCACCCATGAGTGAGTAAGGTGATGTGTGCTGCTGGTGTACCATGATGTTTGGAGTAGATAATCCATGTCATACCAAGAAATCCTGGAGTATGTGTGGTGTGTGTATAAGTGTTCAAATATAGAATTGCACGTACATGTCTGTGCATATGTGTGCCTTTGCACATGTGTGTATATTGTTGCCTGTGTTTTCCAGAGCAGAGGTTTTGTCCCCTGGCCAGCAGCTGGAAGGAGTGCAGAGGGTGCTGTGGTCTTTCTTTTGAGGGGGAGATGGGATCCTCCCTGCACACTTCCATTTAGTAGTTCCTTTTGCCCTTGCATGGGTGCGTGTATACATAGGTGATCACAAAAAGAGGCATGTCCTCTCTTTACAGCACAGCAGTTTGTGTTCCTGCCCCAAGGCAGAAGTGAAGGCTGAGTTCTGTCAGGGGAGCAGTCCCGTGTGGGTTTTGGCATCTTGGCCCACAGCACAGGGCAAACATCACTTCCAACTGCATGTGTTAGGAGGGTGCTGTCTCTGGGACACGGCCTCATGCTCAGTGTGGGCGGCGTTGTTGTTTGTGTGTGTCATGGCGGAAAGTGTGTGAAGGAAATAAATTTAGCACTCAAAACACAGGGCCAGGTGCAGTCAGTCATTAACTGCCAGCCCATCTCGTCATCCTGCAACCACAAGAAGCTTTTTTAGGGCTGGCGTCCCAGTGGAGGCTGAAGGAAGTGTGGGAGGATGGTTCCTGGTGACACCTCCACGTGCAGCGGTGCTGCTCACCAGTGCCATTGGCTGCCTCTGGCCTGGGGCTGGCACCGGCCAGCACTTAAATGCCCACACGGACACTCCAGGGCACATGACACAGGGCATCCCACTACAAGCAGTTAGCTTGCCCCATCCTGGGCACTGGAGGAGACAGCGACTTGCATCATGCCTCAAGGTAAAGGTTTTGGTTTCTTTGGGTTGCTTTGGCCTGTTTGAAACCAGTAACTTCTAGGGAGGGGGGCTGTAGGTTTCCTTGTGAGTTTCGGTCAAAAGCAAGAAAGACTTTCAAGCTGGAAGTAGGTGCTACTTCATAAGGGAAGAAATAAGGAGCATGGCTCTTTGCTCAAGTATGTTTTGAGTGCAGGGTCATGCATAGCACGATAAGTGTGCCCTTGTGGGGATGTGCTCCTCAGCTGCTCACTTAAGGTTCTTGGAAAATGAGAGGGGAGATGGAGGAGAGCTCCCTGGGGCTTTGCTTGCCTATGCAGGCAGCAGTGCTGTTGCTGTCAGTGGAGCTGAAGGCATTGCTCCCGCCCTGGTTGAGGTGTTGGTGTTGCTTTCTGCAGCAGCTGCCACTGGAGTTGGTAGAGGGTTGCTGCTCCTAGGGGAATTTCCCTAGGATGCTGGACTGGTTCAGAGGCCAGAGGGTATGTGGTTCTTTGCAGGGTTTTCTTACCAGGGTATTCTGCTTTGAGGTAGCAGGAGGCTGGCAAGGGCATGGGAGACAATGCCGGGTGGGAGATGCATCTCTACAGCCTGTGGTCTCATGGTGCTGCCGATCTCTGACACCAGCTCTCATTGCGGCTATCCAGCTTGGTTGGGTGGCATGTGACATCACCATGGGAACTGGAAATTAGGAGCTTTCCTGGTCTTAAGTCATGCTCAGACAAAAAAATATGCAAGTACGTGGCCAGGTGTTTCAAATCCTGAACTAAAGGGAAGATCGTGCACAGGAGATTCCAGGAGGTGGCACAAGGACATATCTTTGACTTGTTTGATGACATGCTAATTCGGGCACTGTGTACTGGACAACAAGGCTGTGTTGGTCAGAAGGGCTTTATAAGGCACGTGCAAACAGTTTACTCTAGTGTGCAAATACTTTGCTCCCTATTGCAGCCAAGGAGACCACAACCGACATGAGAGCTGCATTGCTGGTGCTACTTCTCTGGACCATAGCCTGCGCTCACCCTGTAAGTACCTACAGTACAGGTATTTGAACCCCAAACCCTGGCAGTTTTGCCCAGCAGAGGCATGCTGCGCATCTGCCAGTTACTGATTAGATGTCTCCTGGATGTGCTTAGGTGCCCAGCCATGAGCCTGCCCGTCCCCACCTCAGTGCCTGGCAGGAGGTAAGCTGGGGGGGGTTCTGATACCACCAGTGTCAACTACCCTGGGAACAAGTCTGTGATGGGGGGTTCAGCTGTGGACAGGCATCCATGGACTGGACACATGGGGAAAGAGCTACAGCTTCTGAGGTCTTTGAGCTTTGCCCTACTACGCAGTCTCTTTGAGCTGGGTTGATTTCAACTCATTTTGCTTTGCCTCCCTTCACATGTTCACAATTTGCCTGATGTGTTGCACTGCACTGGTCCTGAAAAAGGGAGTTTCTGTGTTCTGAACTGCCATAATTTGGGGTTTTCTGGTTTGCTTTTTTTTGCTGGTGCCTGCTTTTTTCTTGCATCAGCAGAAAAAACTGAAAGGCTGCGGTGCAAGTAACAAGAGGCTTGAGCACCTGCATAGTTAGGAGCAACATATTGTTCTACAGCATTAGCAGTAAATTTGCAGTGGCACTTAATTAACTGATCCACCATATCATGTTTGGCTTCCAGCACACAGCAAACGAAGATGACGTCAATGATCTGGGTGGTGGAGATGGCAGACACCCTCTTTCCAATGTGGAGAGGGCAGACAACGGCCTTGCTGGGGACCTGGCAGGCAGGAACACTGTGCACAAGGAGCTGGACAAGGTCCGCAACCATGATAAGGG
This sequence comes from Piaya cayana, assembly GCA_013389865.1. Classification (NCBI taxonomy): domain Eukaryota; kingdom Metazoa; phylum Chordata; class Aves; order Cuculiformes; family Coccyzidae; genus Piaya; species Piaya cayana. The sequence goes on along the minus strand of WAAB01017249.1, from coordinate 30,079 downwards.
AGACAGAACTCAGGAGGTTCAGCAAAAGAACTGGGTAGAGCATGAGGACACAAACGCCCAGGATGGGAACAGCCTTGGATTCCTGGTGAGTGAGCAGAGATGAGTATTTTGCTCTGCCAAGAAAGCACTCTGAGCAGATCTGGTATTGGTCAGGATAGTGCTTGGCCTGCACTGTGAGCAGGGCTGATAGAGCCTGTGACCTGCAAACCTTTGCAGTTTTCTCCATTTGTCACCTCCATAGGATGAGGATGCACGTGATACAGATGATGGTGACAACGGAAACCACCACAGCGCTGGAGGCAACGGGATTCCCTTCCATGCCGGTGGACTGCTGGATGAGGAGGATGAAAGTGGAGATGACACCTTTGAAGAGAACACGGAGGATGAGGGCAGCGAAGGTCCTACTTATGTGGCTGGTGCTGATGGGGCAGGCGAGCATGACCGTGACCCTGGCCATGGGGATGCCGGGGCTGGCAGAAGGCATGGTGACAGTAGCAGCAGCAGCAGTGAGAGCAATGGGGCAGATCACCGGCCATACAGGAACAACCTTGGCAGCTGGTATGAGAGGACGTACAGGAGAGGAGGGGGCAGCAGCAGCAGCCAGGAGGAGGATGAGGAAATCTACAGCTTCAACGATGAAGGCATGCAGGGCGATGACCCCTCTGTCTTTGATGACCCAAGCAGCAGTTATAAAAGGCACCGTGCTGGGCCTCATGCCCCGAGGAGCAGCTGGGAATCTCTCCGCGATGCTGACTCCCACCACTGGGAGGAGGGTGACAGCAGGTCCCCAGAAGTAGGGGATGCTGACTCGGGAGAAGAGAGCTCATCCACAGAGGACAACAGTCAGTCAGAAGAGCACATCACCAGCCAGTCAGAGGAAAACAGCGCCAGCCGCTCTAGGGAGGACAGGGACGGGGAGGACAGCCACTCTGGGGAGAGTGAGGGCAGTAAGTCTGGGGAGGATACCACTGAGCAGTCGGATGAGGAGCTGAGGGAGTCCCCAGAGGACATGTCTCAGGAGGTGGTGAGCACATCGAGTGAACACAGTGACAGCCAGTCCCAGGAATGGCAAGAGCACCAGGAAGATGCCAAAGACAGCAGTGCACCATCCATACCTGAGAGTGAGTCTGGGGAAGCTGAGGGCAAACAGAGCGAGTCTGGGGAAGATGATGGTGACAAGAGCCAGTCCATGGAGGACACTGTGGAGGAGTCAAAGGAGGATGGGAATGACTCTGACTCTGATGGGAACATGCCAAGCACATCAGCCGAGAGCCAGAATGCATCCCCAGAGGATGATGGAAGCCAAGAGGACCATACAGGTGAGGACAGTAGATCCATGGAAAGCAACAACAGTGAGTCCCAGGAGGATGATGATGATGACAATGAGGAGAGCCATTCCCAGGAGGATGCCACCCATGAATCTAGCAGCCATGGGGACAACAGTTCACAGCAGAGCTTGGAGAGTGGGAGCCGCAAGAGGCGTCCAGGCGCCTACCGCAACAAACCCGCTGCTGACCATGATGACAATGACTGCCAGGATGGGTACTGATATGCACCCTGCAGCATCATTGGTGCTGGGGGGCTATAGGGGGGAGGGGGGGACTTAATTTATTTGCTGTATGGCCTGGTTGACTTCTTTCTGAGAAGATGCTGTGGATAAAATGGAGGTTCGGCCTGGCATGGGGAGGTGGGATGCAAAGTGGGAGGTGATGCTGGACATGAGGAAACCCCAAACTCCAGCAGGAAAAATCAGAGATCAAATCAGAGATCAGCTAAAAGCTCTGAATGCCAAGCAGGGTGATGCTGCCCGTTTGCCTTGAGGATGCGATGGCAGCTTGGCACTCTGGGAGCTGCACCCAGTCATGCCCAGGAGAAATGTCCCTGTGCTCACCCCTTGTATTTATCTACCACTACACTAAAAGCATCTGCCAGGCTCCACTGGGAGCCTTCTGTCAGCTCCACATNGGGGGGACTTAATTTATTTGCTGTATGGCCTGGTTGACTTCTTTCTGAGAAGATGCTGTGGATAAAATGGAGGTTCGGCCTGGCATGGGGAGGTGGGATGCAAAGTGGGAGGTGATGCTGGACATGAGGAAATCCCAAACTCCAGCAGGAAAAGCCATTTCCTGTATCAAATCAGAGATCAGCTAAAAGCTCTGAATGCCAAGCAGGGTGATGCTGCCCGTTTGCCTTGAGGATGCGATGGCAGCTTGGCACTCTGGGAGCTGCACCCAGTCATGCCCAGGAGAAATGTCCCTGTGCTCACCCCTTGTATTTATCTACCACTACACTAAAAGCATCTGCCCAGGCTCCACTGGGAGCTTTCTGTCAGCTCCACATCCTGCACATAAGGAGTTAAAACTAGCAACACATGTGCTCAGCGATGTGTGAAGCACCACTTCAGGATGAGATGTATGTAATATTTTGTAAGAAATGTACAGAAAACATTATATTGTATTCTTTTTGCATTGATGGCACTTGTATGTCAAAGATGAGATATACCCTGTTGATTCCTTAATTACCATTAAAAACATCAGACTCTACAGTGGAACAGCTTGAGTTGTTTCTGTTTCTCTCTCCTGGGGCAGTTGTGTGCTGTGATTTGGGGTCAGACTTGAGAGAGTGGGAAGCAAAGGCCAGGCTGTTTGCATGGGAAGCCTCAGTGTGCTGGAGGTAAAGGGGGAAAGCAGGGGCTGAGGGCTATTCTTACCCTCATATTTCCAGGCATCCCAAGGGCCACCCTCTGCTCCCATGGGACCCAGCGGCGGAGGGGAAAGCTGCCTAATGGCCCCAACAAGCTGGGCATGGGGTTTTGCTGTGTTATGGTCACCAGCTGCTGCAAGCCAGGGCTGTTCTGCTCTTCCCAAGGCACTGGAAAGAAATTACACCAGTGTAGGGGGCTATCCTGGACTATGGGCTTAGGGTGCCCATCGAGACCCCTAGTGTGAAGTCCTCTGTAGCAGACACACAGGTAAGTGGAGGAAAGGGGTTATCTTGTCCAGATAGATCATGGATAAAGCCTCCCTTACTCAGTGTGCTTTTTATTTTTTTTTCTCCTAGCAGCAAGCAAGTAAACAGCACGTTACTTATTTAAAATTCCCACCTAGGCTCTTTTTACTTGTTCATGTGTGTAGGATGAGCTACACAGCGTGGGTATTGATTCTGACGAAAGAAGCCATGGTCTATTACACAGCTGCACGATTTGCAGTGTGGAGACGTGGCTCTGCAGGGAGAGCCTCTTAGGGGGTGGGTGGTGCAGACGGGTGCATGCCTTTCAGGTGTGTCATTGCTGGGCATTGAAATGCTGAGTTCAAGAACCTGTAAAGAATATATAAAAATAATATAAATAATAAAAATATATAATATTTATATATAATAAAATATATTCTTTTACTACTTATAGCAAAACTGTACTTAATTTATAGACTCCTTCCACCACTATAAAAGGTGGGAGCTGAATAGCTCCTGTTTTTAGTGGAATTTATGTTTTATCTTCCACCCTATGTAAGCTTTTTTTTTATTTCTGTATGAGATCAGCTCTGAAAAGAGCAGCTTCCCTGCCTCTTTCCTGACCTTGCCTCCTGCTGCCACTGGTCCCCACTTCACAGTAGATACCTTTGCTGCGAATTGCCCCCCCTCTTTTTGATCCACTTGCATTAGCTGTCTGAGGTGCCAGGGATGGTGATGATGCCTATGAGGGTCACGTGTATCATAATGCACAGCCCCAACGCTGGGGTGAAATACGGCAAATGTGGATTTGTCTGCAGTGCAGAAGTGTAAAAAGGGCTGGGTGACAGATGCCANGGGGAAGTCCGGGGTAGCAGGCACACAGGTAAGTGGAGGAAAGGGGTTATCTTGTCCAGATAGATCATGGATAAAGCCTCCCTTACTCAGTGTGCTTTTTATTTTTTTTTCTCCTAGCAGCAAGCAAGTAAACAGCACGTTACTTATTTAAAATTCCCACCTAGGCTCTTTTTACTTGTTCATGTGTGTAGGATGAGCTACACAGCGTGGGTATTGATTCTGACGAAAGAAGCCATGGTCTATTACACAGCTGCACGATTTGCAGTGTGGAGACGTGGCTCTGCAGGGAGAGCCTCTTAGGGGGTGGGTGGTGCAGACGGGTGCATGCCTTTCAGGTGTGTCATTGCTGGGCATTGAAATGCTGAGTTCAAGAACCTGTAAAGAATATATAAAAATAATATAAATAATAAAAATATATAATATTTATATATAATAAAATATATTCTTTTACTACTTATAGCAAAACTGTACTTAATTTATAGACTCCTTCCACCACTATAAAAGGTGGGAGCTGAATAGCTCCTGTTTTTAGTGGAATTTATGTTTTATCTTCCACCCTATGTAAGCTTTTTTTTTATTTCTGTATGAGATCAGCTCTGAAAAGAGCAGCTTCCCTGCCTCTTTCCTGACCTTGCCTCCTGCTGCCACTGGTCCCCACTTCACAGTAGATACCTTTGCTGCGAATTGCCCCCCCTTTTTTTGGACCCCTTGCATTAGCTGTCTGAGGTGCCAGGGATGGTGATGATGCCTGTGAGGGTCACGTGTATCATAATGCACAGCCCCAACGCTGGGGTGAAATACGGCAAATGTGGATTTGTCTGCAGTGCAGAAGTGTAAAAAGGGCTGGGTGACAGATGCCAATTTGGCTAAATATTGTAGTAATGGTGTGTTTGCTGGCTGGTTCACACAGCAGAGCAGAAAACGGCACTGCTGTGAACCCTCTTTTGTCCAGCAAGTGGTGCTGCTGCTCAGAAAACTGGGGTGTTTCAATTGCTGGCTCTGTCACGAGGCTGGTATGCATCTCTGGGACCATCAGAGGTGGTGGTTTTGTAGGGTTAGCTGGTGGGGATGGAGACCAGGAGGGGTATTTTTGGGCCCTTCCTGGAAAACAAAGAGTGTCCCACAGCTCTGTGGTGAGCCCAGCCCATGGGCAGGATGGCTGGGACTTTGTGAGTGCAACATGAAATGTGCTCAGTGGAATGACTGACTACTGTCCACTGCTGTTGTTTCATGTGGGCCCTTGGTGATATAACCAGGAGCAATGTGAGGGATATCAACAGGGATTACAGAGTCCTGCGAGCAGTGGTAAGGGACTCTGAAACTCAGGTAGATTTTTCATCCATCCTTCTGGTCAAAGGGATGAGGCTTGAAAGAGCCATTTGAATCTGGCAAATCAACAAATGACTGCAGGACTTGCGCTGCAGCCTGGTGTTTGACTACTTAGACCATAGGACTCTCTTTGAGAAACCTGGTCTGCTGGGGGCTGATGGGATCCATCTGTTGGAGGAGGAGGAGATCATCCTTGTTCACAGGCTCGCCATCCTGGTGAAAAGGGCTTTAAACTAGATTTACCAGGGAAGGGGAACCTCAGTCCATCCCACTTTGATGCCATTGCCAGCATCTATTGTGCAGACCCTGAAGAAGGAACATAGGTCAGAGGGAGAGCACCTGAAGAGCAACACAAAAGACTTCCAGCCACTAAGTCAGCTTCATCGGGGTCCAGCTTANACTTTGATGCCATTGCCAGCATCTATTGTGCAGACCCTGAAGAAGGAACATGGGTCAGCAGGAGAGCACCTGAAGAGCAACACAAAAGACTTCCAGCCACTAAGTTAGCTTCATCGGGGTCCAGCTTAAGTGCTTCTATGCCTAACACAGGGAATGAACAAGAGGAGTTAGAGGCATGCGCACACCTGCAGAACCATTATCTCACTGGCATGAGGAGACATGGTGGGATGGATCCTATAATTTGGGTCTTGGAATGGAGGGATACAGGTTCTTTAGGAAGCACAGGGAGAGGAGTGGCCCTCTATGTCAGCGACCAGTTGGAGTGTTTGGAGTTCCAGCGTGGGATGGATGAGGAGGTGACCAAGAGCTTGTGTGTCAAGATTAAGGGAAGGTGACATTGTACTGGGGGTCTGCTACAGGCCACTGGACCAGGAAGAGTAAGCAGATGAAGCCCTCTATAGACAGATAGGCACAGCCTCATGTTCACAAGCTGTGTTACTCATGGGGGACTTCCACCACCCCAATATCTGTTGTAGGAACAACACAGCAGGACATAGGCAATCCAGAAGGTTCTTGGAATGTGTTGATGATAACTTCCTTCTCCCAGTGACAGAAGAGCCAACAAGAGGAGGTGCTACACCGGACCTTGTTTCTGCCAGCAAGGAAGGACTGGTGGACAATGTGAAGCTCAAAGGAAGCCTTGGCTGCAGTGTCCATGGAATGGTGAAGTTCAAGATCCTTAAGGCAGCAAGAAGGATGCACAGCAAACTTGCTATGCTAGACTTCAGGAGAGCAGACTTGGGCCTCTTCAGGGATCACCTTGATCTACCATGGGATAAAACCCTGGAGTAGAGAGGGGACCAAGAGAGCTGATTAATATTCAAGGATTCTCTCCTCAGGTGCATCCCAACAAAGACGAAGTCAGGCAAAAATGGCAGGAGGCCTGTATGCATGAACAAGGAACTCCTGGAAGAACTTAAAGTAAAAAGAGGCTTACAGAGGCTGGAAACAAAGGCAGGTAGCCTGGGAGGAATAGAGAGAAATCATTCAAGCATCTAGGGATAAGATGAGGAAAGCTAACACACAGATAGAACTAAATCTGGTCAAGGATGTCAAGGACAACAAGAAAAGCTTCTATAGGTACATCAGTGATAAAAGGAACACTAGGGGGAAGAAGGTTGTCTCTCCCCAGAAGGAAATGGGAGACCTGGTTGCCCAGGACATGGAGAAGGCTGAAACATTCAGTGAAGTTTTTGCCTCAGTCTTCACTGGCAAGGGCTCAAGCCACACTGCTCAAGTTGCAGAAGGCAAAGGCAGGGACTGAGATATCAAAGGAAAGGATCAGGTGCAAGACCATCTAAGGAACTTGAAGGTGCACAAGTACATGGACCTAATGAGATGCAACCATGCACCAGGGTAATGACAGATGAAGCTGCTACACCACTGTCCATCATATTTGAGAACTTATGGTAGTCCAGTGACATTCCTACTGTCTGGGAAAGGGAAAACAGAACTCATATTTTTATAAAAGGAAAAAAGAAAGACCTGAGGAACTACAAGCTGGTCAGTCTCACCCCTGTGCCTGGCAACATCATGGAGCAGATCCTCCTGGAAACTCTGCTGCAGTGCATTATAAATACGGATGTGGTTGGTGACAGCCAGTATAGTTCCAGTAGGGACAAATCATGCCTGATGAATGTGGTGGCCTTCTACAACGGGGTTACAGTGTTGATGGATAAGGGAAGAGGAACTGACATAATTTACCTGACACGGTGCAAAGCATTTGACCCTGTTCCACATGGCATTCTTGTCTGTAAATTGGAGAGACATGGATTCGATGGATGGACCGCTCACTGGATAAGGAATTAACGGGATCCTCACACTCAGAGTTGTGGCTCAGTGTCCAAGTGGAAACCAGTGATGAGTGATGTTCCACAGGGGTTGGTGTTGTTCAACATCTTTGTCACAGATATGGATGGTGGGATCGACTGCACCCTCAGCAAGTTTGCCAATAACACCAAGCTGGTTGACACACTGGAGGGAAGGGATGCCACCCAGTGACCTCAGCAGGCTTGAGAGTGCGTCTGCGCTAACTTATAAAGATCAGCAAGGCCAAGTGCAAGGTCCTGCACCTGAGCTGGGGCAATCCCAAGCACAAATACAAGCTGGATGTAGAATGGATAGGGAGCAGCCCTGAAGAGAAGGACTTGGGGTTGCTGGTGGATGAGAAGCTCAGCATGACTGGGCCATGTGTGCTTGCAGCCCAGAAAGCAAACCGTATCCTGGGCTGCATCAAAAGAAGTGTGACTAGCAGGCTAAGGCAGGTGATTATTCACCTCTACTCCGCTCTCATGAGACATTACCTGGAGTACTGCATTCAGTTCTGGAGTCCCCAGCATTCCTAGGAGGTCTACAGGAAAGCTGGGGAGCAGCTGTGTCAGGGAGTGCAAGGATAGGATTAAGGGTAATGGTTTGGGGCTGAAAGAGGAAAGCTTTAGATTAGATATTGGGAAGAAATTTTTAACTCTGAGGGTGATGAAGCACCGGAACAGGTTGCCCAGAGAAGTAGTGGAATCCCTATCCCAGGCCAGGTTGGAGGAGACTTTGATCAGCCAGTTCCAGTGGAAATTGTCCCTGCCCATGGCAGGAGGGTTGGAACAAGATGACATTTAAGGTTCCTTCTGACCCAAACCATTCTATCATTCTATGAAATGTTTTTTGCAGTTTGTGCATGACTATCTGCCCATTCTCCTGTGAGTGCCATTGGGGCGAGTGGTAGAGCTGTACATCTTGGGCAAGGGTTGCTCTCCTTTGCCTCCCAGCTAAAGGGACAAGTGCCCATCCTCTTCTTGTTTCATGCACAGAGGAAATAACAACAAGAATAATAATAATAGCTTGATTTGGCATTAGAGCAAGAGGAGTGCATGCCTGGCAAACTGAGCGTGCAGCACCCTGCTCTGTTCTCCCTGCACATGGGTCTCCTTTGTGTGCCTTCCCAGGGCTGTGCTGTGGTTGTACGCATGTCCCTGCTAGCAATGTGCGAAATTTGCCTCCCGATTCTTGGCTGCTCCCCAAAGAACCAAGGAGCCACTGCCAGAGCTGGCTGCTGCCTCTTTGTCCTTCTTTGATGGCTTTTCACAGGACCAGCCCTCACAGGACTCACGAGGTGGAAACTCGGCCCTTTGCTGTGGGGAAAACTCCCACCTGACTGCAGGGAGGGGCTGGTGTAGGGTTGTGTTCAGTGCCAGGCAGCACGTGTCCACAAGGATACGCAGAGGTTTGGGGACACCAGTGGCACTAGTCTATGTGTGGGGCCACTCAGCTGGTCATCTGCAGGTGCTCGGTGGCAGGCATTGCTCCAAGGAATGAGGTTCTGCATGGCCAGAGAGCGCAGCTAAAAAATACTTGCTTTAAGGATTTTAAGTATTTTTCAGTGGCAGCTTCTGTGTTTGTTTTCCTGTGGCACGTGCCTGTCTGCATCAAGAACCTGAGTTGAGTGCTCCTTCTTTCTGCTGTTAGGCAGGCAGGATAAGCATCTGGGAAGGACGGCTGAAGATACTGCTGGCCCTGGAGGTCTTCCTACTTCAAGATTCAGGCTGATTTAGCAATGAACTTGTAAGGGTCTGCTTGCTTGGTGGGTTAGGCAAGGATAAAAATGCCCATGTCAATGTATGCATGTTTCTTGTTCACTCACACAACATTTTTGCACCGTGGGGCTGGCCTCTGGAGCTGAACACAGGGATTTACTCAGGCATCAGCATTCAGGGTTTAAAGCAGATGTTTTTGGTCACATTTGGGTTTGTGAAAACACAAGTCTGCACTGTCTTAAAACAAATGTTTCTGCTTGTGTACTCTTTTGTCCTTTCCAAGAATGAAAAAAATCTGTTATTAATAAGTAGCCAGAGTGGCTGAAGTGGTAGGAGACAGCAGTGATGAGGCTGGCTGCAGCACCTGGAATTGGGGTGGCCGTGGCACACAAGCTGCATTTAATCAGCCCCTCTCTTTTCCTGGCTTTAGTGGAGAAACACAGAGATCCTCACAGCCTCCCCATCCAGCAGTGGCTTTTTTGTGGTGCAGCTGAGCACCCTGGGCTTCTGTGGGCTGAGCACTGCAGACAGCTGCAGGGCTTTTTCTTGGCCCATGTGTGTCTTCAGCAAAATAAATGTATCTGTGGAGGTAATGATCCATAACATGCCCTCTTCTTTGCCCCTGTGATGGATTACTGTGACGGGAATCGTTCCTTGCCAAGCACATGGGAAGGCGGGGAGAGTTTGCTTGCGTTTCTCTGCCTTTTTCAATGGAAGGGGAAAAAAAACCTCTGATGGCATCACCGCTGCCGTCAATCTGAACAAAAGAAATGTCTCAGCCATGGGAAAACATCCTCTGACCTCAATGAACCCCCAAAACATTGCAAGCCTTTCAAATGCTCTAAGGAAATTTTACTTCCAGCTCCCTTCACTGCCATGCACTTAAAAGCCAAATAACGTTTGTGGCTCCCCCCCCAGCTCACCCATGTCCTAAGCGTTTTGTGGTCCACCCTCCTTGGCACTGCCCTAAGGGCACCACAGGATGGTGCACAACATACAAGTGTTAGCTTCTACTGAGGCTGTGCGATACCCTTAGTGCACCCCCTAAACTCACTATTGGAGATGTAAAAGTGGCAGAGGGAGCAAGCATTTTGCAATTCAGGTCTTTCTGCTTTTGCACCCTGAAATAAAAAGGTGCGGGAAGCATCAGGCTTATGTAAAGAGGAGCTGTACCTGAAACTGGGGAGCAGAGGCAGTACCTCCCCTGTCCCAACCCAGACATAGTGATGTTTCACCTGCAAAGGAAAAACTACGGTCATCATAGTGTGAAAAGATTACAAAGCCTTCTTTTCCAAAAATAAGATGAGCACCTGAATGTTAAGGTACTTATTGCAACAGACAAACTTGTCTGTGTATATATGGGTACACATACATGTGTTGTGCACCTCATGTGTGTACACAATGACAAGTAACCAGTGCAAGCTCAGCAGTTTCCTGCTGTTGTGCACTCTGCTGTTGTTGGATACCTCTGCAAATCCAATCAGTTCTCTAGCTTTCTGCCTGCTCCCCTTCTGAAAATGGGGCCTTTGGGGGGTCAAATGCAGGGGGGGTTGCAAGTTTGAGCAGGGCATGCAGTGATGGTGAGGTAGGCAGCCAGCACCAGTGCAGCACAAAGAGCAGTGTGCATCCGCATGATCCAGTTGTCCAGAGATGCTGATACTGATTTGACTTTGGCGGAGAGCTGAATTCCTGGGCTCTGTCTGTCGATTGTTGTTGGATACCTCTGCAAATCAAATCAGTTCTCTAGCTTTCTGCCTGCTCCCCTTCTGAAAATGGGGCCTTTGGGGGGTTTTATTTGGTTTGGTTTTTTTTTTTCTTCCCACTCCTCTTATTTCTGTTGTGTTGCTATGTTTGAGGGCTCTCATACATGGCTGGAGGCAGAAAACTGGTGGTGGGACCAGTCCTGGTAACTTATTCTAGTTGATTTGCAAACTTTCTTCCTCCTGAAACAAACAACCACCACCAAGTGAAAACCCAGAGGGAATATAAGATGCAGATGCTGCTGAAACACATTAGGACCCAGGTGGTGATGAGTGCTGGGATTTGTGATAACCTCATGAATCTGCCTCAGTGATTTGCAGGGCTTGAATTCCCCAGAATTTAGACTGTGTCAAAGTGCTCATGTTACAGAGATACGTGTGGCCTGCTTTTTGCCAGGCAGATAAATAGAGTTGATTTCCTATATCTGATTTCCTGCCTCAGAGTAAAAGGTAAATCATATAGAATCATAGAATCACCAGGTTGGAAGAGACCCACGGGATCATTGAGTCCAACCATTCCCACCAATCTCTAAACCATGCCTCTCAGTACCTCATCCACCCGCACCTTAAATACAACACCTCCAGGGAAGGTGAGTTAACCACCTCCCTAGGCAGCCTGTTCCAGTGCCTAATGACCCTTTCAGAGAAGAATTTTTTCCTTATGTCAAGCCTGAACTTCCCCTGGTGGAGCATGAGGTCATTCCCCTTTGTCCTGTCCCCTGTCACTTGGGAGAAGAGGCCAGCTCCCTCCTCTCCACAACCTCCCTTCAGGTAGTTGTAGAGAGCAATGAGGTCTCCCCTCAGCCTCCTCTTCTCCAGGCTAAACAACCCCAACTCTCTTCTAGTTGCAGAGGCCACTATATAAGGATTGCGTACTGATAACTGAGGTTGACACATGGTGCATTTTCAGTATTCTTGCCTCTGCCTTCATTCTAAAATCTACTTCTTGCAAATATGTAACAAGCCCGTTGCCCAACTGACCTTTGTTTGCATTTGGGTTTGTGCTGTGGAAGGAAAGGGGGATGAGAGAGAGATCTCTTACTCTCGTGCTGTTGCTAGTGCACCCTGTCTTTGCTCACCACTTCACTCCTCAGCTTGTGGCCATTGCACACGTGCTGCTCCTGTCCCTGATGGCATGTGGAGAGAGGTGAGAGCTGGGGAAAGTTCTGCCTCTGGTGTTCCCTACACACATTCTGGAGGTGCCATGACCACCGTGCTGCATGGCAAGCATGCTCCTTTCAGCGGCTGCAGCAAGCACCTCAGCCTCTTCCTGCCATGCTCAAAGTGTCCTTCTGATCTTGTTTTCTTTACTTATTTTTGGCCCTGAGGTTTCCTTCCAGAATAGCTCCAGGGCATGGAATAGGATGGTGTGGCCTCGACCGCAGCCTTGGCCCTGTGGTGGACCTGGGCAGGACAGGAGTGTGCTGCTCTGCTCCTTTACCACCCTGCAAAAATAATAATTAAATTTGGACACAGGAGCCATGTCAGCCTGTGCCAGACAGGGACACTTTGACCGTGAGGTCTCTGCAGGCTTGGGCAATTACAGTAAAAATTGTAGGCTGTACCTCTACTATGCCATCCTGGGTGCAAGCCCACCCAGTTGCAGCACAAAGCTGGTGCCAGTGGCTGGTGCAGAGCCCACCAGTGCTGGGACATGATTGGGACAGAACTGCCTGCCTTCCCTCAATCTCGCATGTAGTGAGCAACATGAACGCCTACTTGTACAGGTTAAAAAGCTGATGGGAGTATGGAAGGTAAAGCATTGCGTTTGTGCATGAAGATTGTGCACCACACGCCTGCCCCATTGTCTCAAGGTACTCCTGAAAAATGTGGTTTTGCTGTTTCACCTGTTGGCACAGCCCCCAGAGGTGAGCTCTTTCATGTTTTACTTCCAGTTGTTTATATACAAACCCAAGATCATGAAGTTGTCAAATCCCCTAATTGCTTTTAAGAACAGATACCAAACACAGCTTTCATGCACAAGAATGGCTTCCAAGGTCTGTTGCCTTGGAGGAAGGGATTTGTTGCAAAAACATTAAGGAACCAATGCTCCAGCCCAGAGATGTGATGCTTTTTCAATTGTTGTTGTTGTTATATTATTATTATTTTAAATTGAAACATGTTGGAAGCATTTGGGCACTTCCCTCCTGGCCATGCTGTGTGTGGTACTGCGAAGGTTGCTGCTGCTGGTGGCCTGCCTGGGCAGCACCTGCTCCTTGGTCCAGGAGCTAAACATAGGTCCTGGCTGTGCAAGGCACTTTAGCAAATGCTAATTATCACAGCGCTTTTTAGGGATCTTGGGTGAAATATGCGCTTTTATAGTCAGCTTTCCTTTTTTAAAAAAGCGGGAGAAGCAGCCCTTTAATTATAGCAAAAATCACCTCCCACGAGCACTCTGTGTTCTTCAGTCCTGATTAAGTACAAGCTTAAAGATCAGTGTGCACTTGCCGCTTTCCTCCATGGGGCAGCTTGTGACAGCACAGGGCAGCAAGAAGCGAGGTCTTCTCTGTTGCATTGACCCCTACAGGGCAGCCCCTCTGGCTGACCCAGCCCTGTGTCCCTCATGGTGCTGATGTCTCTCTTTACTGGAGGCTGCTGTGTTGGCATTGGCAAATTGCATTGCTGCTTAATTTTGTCCCCACCTTTTTTTTTTTTTGTGTGTGTATGTTTGTGTGTTTTTCTGGCCTGAGGCGCCAGCTGAAAGCCACGGCCAGCTCCAGGCTTCCCTTGTAATTATGGCTCTCCTTGCAGCAACCCAACAGGCTTTGAAGCCCATGGGGGAGGCACAGCTATACCCTACAGCCCTGGGGTTTGCCTAGTGGCCATGTGGCATGACTTGCCACCAGTGCTGCTAGACCCCTGGCCATGGCACCTCTGCATCCCTAAAAGCATGTGATGTGTGTGGAATGTATTAGCAGTTAGCAGCTCCTCACTCTGTACTTGATGTGGTAAGGAACAAGAAGATAAAATAATATGAATAACAACAAGAAGCTTTCTGGTCCCAACCTGGGAATTTGGTTAAGTGGAAATTCTCTGCTTCCCAATAAAATTCAGACTCAAACTATGCTCCCTAGGGTATGGGTGAGGCTTTGGGCAGGCACAGTCTCAAGTTTTGAGCAGAAACGCAAGTGTTTGTCTTCCATAGTAAAGTGGATTTTTCTGCCCTAAGTAACTGTGGGCTTTGCACCATCAAGCCTATGCCTCGTGGACCTACTTGCCACAGCACACCTTGCAGCACTGTCATTCCCTCACTGATGGCTGCAGGGCTAACAGCAATGGGAGAACCTGCGATTCTCCTTGCTGCTGTGGAAGGAAAAGCTGCATATGTTAAGGAGCCATTCCCCTGACCTGCTGCAGCCCACGTGCACACAGAAGCATGCAAGACACCTCTGCTGGTAAGTGCAAGAAAGATCTGGGAGAGAGAGAGCAGAGTTATGATGGAGATATGTGCAGGGCAAAGAAATGCAGCTGAAATTGCAGCAAGAAATTATAAATATAGGGAAAGGAGAAAGGACATCCCTACGGAAGCGGGCTTAAGGGGGCAGTTGTGGCATCCATGTGCCCCCATCCTCTGCCACCAGGCACAGGGCAGGAGAGGTGAGCTCTAGCCACTTGCCTGTGTTGGTGGCCATATCCTACTACCAAGGTCCTCACTGACCTCTGGGATGCTGTGAGGGTAGATTATTTGCACGTTTTTGTCCCAGGGTATTTTTAGCTTTGCTGGGAATGCCTATAGATCCACCAGGTTTCATCTTGGGAATAACTGGTTTTGGGGAGCAGGGTGCCCAACTGGACCCTGCATGGGTCTCTGTGGTTTGGGGGGAGCACGAGAAATGAGGTAGCTCTCCATTTTGTAGCATTACTGTGGTAGAAATATCTCTTGAAAGGGGTCCAGTAACACCTGTACCTGAGTCCCCTTTTCTTTCTCTGTCCTTCCCAAGGCCCATTTCACCTCTGTAGGCAGCCTGGAAAAGGGTTTGTTCAGCTATAGCGGTTTACTTTGGCTAACAGCTATGCCATAGTGACCATGGATCTGGGTCTTTGAGGTTGGTCTTTTTGTCTTCTTTACAGAACAGTGACAGAATTTCCCAAAAAGGGAGGTAGACACCCCTTAAGAACAGATTTCCCAATATTTATTTTAATTTGAGTGAAGAGTATTATTATACCCTCTGGCCTCCTGGCCATCCCTCTGAAGCCAGACCCTCAATTAGCGGTGCGATGCAAACCTCCCCTGGTTTGGCAGTGGCATGGGGCACTATGTTTGTGCACCAAATCTGCCAGCATTAAAATCTGGGGGTTTTCTAGTGTGTGCTGGCAGGCTGGCGTCACTCTGGGCAGGGCGGTGACTAGTTTGTGGGGGGACCTTAAATAGACCTTATAGCCTGGCAGGGCAGCAGCAGGAGGAAATCTGTGCTGGCCGACTCCACGGATCAGAACTGCAGCAGGGTAAGCTCGCTCCTGCTATTCCCAGCCAGGCTGTGCATTGCTGTCTGTGTTTTGCAGGAGGCCCAGTTGGGTCTTGGCTTGCTGGCAGGCCTGGATGGTGCTTTTAGCTCTTTCCTGGGGCTGCAGCTTCATTAAGCTCTTGGGGCTCAGGTGGAGGGGATGTGCATCCAGAACCTTGCTACATGGCCAGGGAAACTTGTTTGTGGCCAGTTGTTTTCTAGCTTGATTTAAGAAAATATAGGGAAACTTCAAGTGCAGAGAAGCATAGCAACTCCCCACAAACCTCAGTATAGCTGATAGTGGGTTTAGCCAGAGGAAGGGTGAAAAAACCCAAAATGTGTTTAGCAGGCCTGGATCAGCCTGGGGAGGATGCTGGGACCATCTCTCCCAGGAGGGAGGCTGTTATGCTGTGGGAAGGGTCAGGTGGGTCCCCTGCTGGGGCAGGGATGGAGGAGGGCAGGCTGGATTTTGGTCCTCAGGTGGTGCATCTCAGATCTACCCAGAGCCAAACCCCCTCTGGATATGCCTACTGAGGCTTCCTTTCACTGTTACCTTACCACTGCTATTTCTGTTAATGCCAGACTATAGAAGCTGATTATATTCATTTATTTGTGTGCTTGTTTATTTTTCCTGGCAGTGGTGTAATTCCTGGGGGCGTTTCTCCCCAGGCAGAGCCTGAGCAGGTTACAGGAGTGTGGGAGGGTGGTGGCAGTGGGCAGAACTCCTGCAGGCTGCTCCTGTTGCATCTCTGCTGGGGGCTGATTTTCTCCTTGCCCTTACAGGTGATGGGGAGGCAGGAGTGAGTAGTCCTGCTCAAGGACTTTGTCTTCTACTGGTATTTTGTGCCTCCTTTTAAAAAACAAAATGTATTTATGGAAACTGAGGTAGATGCATCTAAAAAAAAGGATTTGGGTCTCTGGAGTTGTTGAGTGACCCCATCAGGAAGAGGCTGGAGGTTGGACTTTCTTCTCCCTGGTCACCTGTGCAGACACAGACACCTGTACAGTTTGAGGTAGTGATGGTGCTTCCTAACTGAAAAGCAAGCCCTCGCTATGTTTTGGTATTCCTAGAGAAAGTAGCCATGAGGATTGCCCTGGTCTTTGCCTGCCTGGTGGGGATGGCGTGCACCTTCTCGGTGAGTGCTGGGCAGCGAGGGTACCACCCCTGGCCCTGTTGGTGCTGGGGAGGGGCATGCACCGACCCTGCCTTTCCCCCCTAGGTCAAGAGCTGGCTGCGAAGAGCCAAGTCAGATGACTCAGAAGAAAACGCGGTAGGGTATCGCCCCCTGCCCCCTCATGCTGAGCCCCACTTAGTGCTGGCTTTGGGAGGGATGTTTTGGTCACTTCTGTATGAAAGCCCCCAGACTGATATGATTTATTCCCTTCTCCTGGTAGGTGTTCAAGAACAGACACCGGTATTACCTGTACAGATATGCTTATGTGCATCCCCTCCAGCAACGGTACAAGGTGGGTGATTTGGAGGTGTTGCTGATGCTTTCACTGCCTGCCAGATGCAGAGATATCAGCTCAAATGATACAGGGGCGCATGGTCTGTGCCCCGCCTGCTACTGGCCTGCAGGTCTGGGCTGAGACTGTTGCACTTATGACACTAATGGAGACACAACAGCTCAGCTACAGCTTGGTTTTCCCTCTCCTTAGGGCAGTGACTCATCAGAGGAAGAAGGGGATGGCTCAGAAGAGGAGGATGGAGGGGTGCGTACTCCTGCAGCCTTTCTTCCAGCAAACCAGCAGCTTGCAAAACAAATACGGGAATTTGGGAACTTTCTTTGGTTTTGTAGTCTCTATTCATCAGCATTTGTGGCTGCTGACCACCCACAGCCTTGTGCTCTGGATGTGACTGGATTTTCTACTCTGAGTTTTATTTTATTATTTTTTGTATTTTTTTTCCTTTTTGTCCTTTTTTGAAAGAGGAGGAGCAAAGGACTCATGAAGCAACCGGGAGACAAACTTTCTGGGTTTCCATTTTCAGTGGCTCAGAGAAGAGCAAAGTACAGAAAGCAGGGAGGCTCAGCCCAAGGCAAAAGGCACTGTTAGGACTCCTTGTACCTTCACTTTTCAGGGTGCATTTTACCTGCAAAGCTCTTAAAATTGCCATGGAAAATACAGTTATACTCTGCACACGTGCATATGGAAGGACATAAACTGATCCTATACTGGGAAATGCACGTTTGTACCAGTCCAGTCAGTAACTCTGCTCCTGCCTGCTGGGTCAATATGAGCTTGGGCATGCCTGCATATGTGAGGGCCACTCAGGTCCAAAATTAAACACCAGAGATTCCTAAGGTCTCTTGTGCCTCACTGGACTAGTAATGCTCAAGAGTAATGCAGTTATCTTGGGCACAGTGTTGCCTTGACACAAGGATCCAGCACACCTGGAAATCTATGTGTTGGGCCTATTGGGGTTTTTTTTGGGTTTTTTTAATTGTAATGCTGATCTGGGGGGACTTTTTGACAGGAGTGTAAGCCAGTGTACCTGGTCTTAAAATACCCTTTGCAGTCCCAACTAGGGCTGGAATCAAGCGTGGTGATCACCCCCACACTTTTGCCAGTGCTGGCACTTCTCTGAAATTTGCCCCTTTTTACCTGTTTGCTCTCCGCTACTGCTGTAATCACTAGAGACAATTTTGAGGAGCAGGATGAGACAGCCAAAGTGGGAGTTTCACTCCTGGGAAGAAATCAAGTGATGTGCAGGAATGAAGTTGCTGTTGGTAGCTGCCCCTTTCCCTTTAAGGGCATCAGTACAGTGGTAGTTCTGCCTGCCTTTACTGGCTGGGGATGGCCAGAAAGAGAAATCATGATGAAAGTCCCCAAGTTCAATAACAGGTGTGTAAACAGAACCTCCATAACAGCTGCTGGATTGGGGAGCATCGTTCCCATGAGCATGACCAGCAGTACAGTGCAGTTTTGGAAAGAAAAGTAGTTTGGGTTTTCACTGGCACAAGGTGTCTGAGTTATCCCAGAATGCCAGGGTGCATGCCCTTGAGCAATGGGGATTTCCCGGGGCATGGGTGACAGTGACCCTGTGTCTCCTGGTGCAGCTGGGTTTGTTTGTGGGGTGGCAAGTTTCTTTGCCTCCTTCCAAGCTGGGTGCTGTGCAAGCTGCCCTGCCAGTTGCTCCAGGCTCTACTTGCATTTCTGTTATTTATTGTCTTTTTAGTTACATGGACTGCTGTGCACCCTGCTGAGAGACCTGCTCTGCTGTGCGGTCTCTGGAGCCAAGCGATGCTGATGGGTTATGGCTGCTGGGGTTCAGGTTCATGCCTAGCTTTGAGTTGCCATACTCTTGCTAGCTAGCTATGCCCGCTGTGTTGTGTGTCTGCATGTAGCTTGCCTGTGCCTTTCTCTATTTATGGGAAACTGGGAGAGAAAACTTGAAAACCAAACTTTTAAATGCTTGGTAAAGCAAAATGTGTAGCCAGAATGGCAACACCCTACTTCAGCCACCACTGTTTAATTGCACGGCTTGGGCAGCCATGCTGCATCATCTTTATTTCAGCCTGGGAAAGCAGGCAACTTGCAGCAGTGTACAAACACTGCACGGGGACACAGTGTGCTCCCCTTGCTGCCAGGAGGCTTGTGCTCCACTCTAGCTGCTGACTGCCTGCCCCATCTTCTCCCTTTCCCTGCAGAAACTGTTCCATCCTGGCATCAAGGCAACTGGACACGCCACTGGAGCAGTCCCTGGCTATACCCAAGGACAAGATATTGTATCCCTACAGCAGGTATGGTTTGGGGTCTGGGGAGGAATGCCCATGGAGGGATGGTGTACACTGCACGCCCACTTGCACACATGCCCCATTTCTGTTCGGGCATCTACTGCACAAGATGCCTATAGTGAGGCTGAGCTGTGGGGTTTAACCCAGTGGGAGAATCAGAAGGGGCACCCCAAAAGGGCACTCCTGCCACATGAGGTGTTGATGGATGCTCAGCTGTGCCCACACCTGCCCTTGCTGCACAGTACTGAGAAGCTGCAACCTCCTGCTGTGAGGCTAATGCTGTGTTATTTCTCCTGTCATGATAAGGACTGCCAAGGGCCCCAGAACGCATGCAGGAATCATGCTGCTGGCAAGAGGAGTGACTCTGAAAATGAAGACAGTGATGAGAATGAGGAGGAAGAAGAAGAGGAAGCGGAAGAAGAAGTAGCTGAGAATGAGAATGGTGTCAATGGCACAAGCACCAACACCACTGAGGGGGCAGATGGACCTCATGGCAATGGCACCACAGTGGTCGAGGAGAGCACTGGTGTAGCTGAGGAGGAAGAAGAAGAGGAAGAGGAAGAAGAAGAGGAAGAGGAGGAAGAGGAGGAAGAGGAGGAGGAAACTGAAGCCACCACTGTTGCCAGCACCACTGGTGAAGAGGGGCTGTCCCAGGCAACCACCGTGGAAGATGGGGGACCTTGGGAAGCCACCACAGCTGCAGAGTGGGAGTACAAGGTGACAGCTGTGGGCCGTGGCAGGGAGGATGAGGGAACCACCGAAAGCAGCTATGGGGAGCATGATGAGTATGCCCGTGGGGACAGCTACCAGGCCTATGAGGATGAGTATGGCTACTACAAAGGGCATGGGTACGATGTGTATGGCCAGGATTACTACTACAGCCAGTGAGCAGGTGGGGGAATGGCCCTGGCGTCGCTCCCCACCTGCCCCATCCCACTCAGGAACATGCATCCAAAGGCTCACTGCAGCCACTTCATGCTGGAGGGGATGCTGGGCAGCTTGCAATGCACACTGGCTCTGTCCCAGGCTTTTTTTTTTTTTTTGTATCTTGCAAAGTGAAATGAAATAAAGCAACTGAACTGAACTTATTTGTAATGAAGGGTTTGCTGCCAGATTTGCTGGTGTTAGTGGAGGTAGCATGGCACTCAGTGGGCTGAGGAGATACAGGTGCTCATGCTTCTTGGACTAGGTTAAATCTCTGTTCCAGCTCAGATGCCCATGAAATGAGGCAGGAACACAAAGGCTGACTAGGAAAAAACTTTTGAAAAACTGAAGAACACTTCATTTTAGGGTCACTGCTGTGAGATTACTGACATGTCTTATGTAAATCCATTAGAATCTGCGAATTTGTGTATGTGGGAGATTATAGCTTTACCACATCTTCCACTGTTCAGTAGCACACTTCCTGTGGTCTGACCACACACCAGGTAACATTAATAAAGGTAAAGACCTTAATTTCTCTTTCAGTACATCACCAGTAGTGGATGCACACCTTTGCAACGAGGTCTTTGCTTCTGCATTACCAGGCTGGGCATGTGGGTCACTCCGAGGCCAGGCACCTCCGACCTGTGTTCCAGGCACTGGTGCTACAGCCCTAAATGGTCCATGCCCTCTCCCTGCCATGCTGCCTCATCCCCAGGGCAGGATCCTCTTGTAGTAACAGTGGTGCATCTGCTCACCTCCTGTGTCAGGGATGCAGATACCTGGCTTGCAGTCCCCAGAGCATACCTACCCAGAGTTGCCTCCCTGCAGGAGTGTCCAAGGGAGGATCTGCACCAGGGAAGGACTGAATCCTGCTTGGTTTCAGGTAGGCGCCCCCATTTAGGAAAAGCAGTGGCTCTTGTGTGCTGTGCTGTCTCATGCCACAGGTTATGGTGAGTACTGTGCTGTCGTTGCACTCCAGGAAAAGAACCTGTGTTCAGCTTCTGATTTAGGTCCAACTGCAAAGTGAGTTTCTATTCTCACAGCAATGAGCTACTGTCCACTGTACGAAACTTTCTCCATGCACCAAAGCAGGGCTGTGTCTACTGGGGTGGCAGAGGATGTAGAGTGAGCACCTCTGCAGCTGAATCCCTCCACTAGCACTATGGAGCCCTGCACGTGCTCACAGCCAGCAGGGAGGCAAGTAGCAGGAGGGCCCCATCATCTGCATCCCCAGGGGGTGTCCAAAGACGTCAGAGAACTGACATGGACAAAGGGCTCTGTCACTGCTGGGGGCCATGTCCTGCTCCCAAGGGGTGCCTAGCCTGGCCCCATGTGCGTCAGCCCCACCCCAGGTACCTGGCCAAAGCTCTGCTGCCCTGAGCCAAGGCGTGCCAGCCACTCAGGTACCCGTGGGGCAGCACCTGACCACAGCTCCCTGGCCAGGGGAAAGGGCAAGTTTCCTCTTGGCTCTATGGTTTGATCCCACCTGAGACCCAATGCTGATGGCTTAAGCTGGTTTTTAATGCCATGGTTGTGCCCACTCTCAGGGTTTGGGTTGAGGCAAGCTGGTTGGTGGGATGGGAACTGCTGTCACTGTCACTACAGTGAGCAGCTGAGCCAGGCTGGCCACAGCAGGGGGAAACCCCACTGGCATATGCATAGGTGACCAGCAATAAAACCAAAGCTAGAGGGAGGCAGGAGGAGAGTATGTACATTGTGCACATCCTGTTAACACCCTCCTGCAGCATTTTTTTACTGCTGTTCTCTTTTGTGCTTACATCAGGAGGTTGAAGTTGAAGGCCAAAAAACAAGTTTCAGGGCCTACAGTGTGGTGGTGGCTATTGGCTCGGCCAGCACTGCCCTATGATGCCAACTGTGGCCATAGCTGGACTGGGCTCAGTGTATCACTTTTCCCTTTCTGCAGCATTGCCAGCTTGCCCATATTGTTCGTGGTGAGCATGCTGTGACCCACTGCACTCCCACCCGTTATCAATAACCAGGCTGGATGTGTGCCATGCTAAGATCTAAGCTAATCATCGAGCAATTTCGCCTTCAGAACAGATATTTATAAACTGTGCTTTCTGTTTATCCAACCAGGTGGAACATTTGATAGCTGTCTTCCACCACAAACACATTTTTAGCTGGAAATTACTCCCCCTGGTTATCTGCGGGTACTGTCAGCTCTGACAAATGTTGCTGGGCAGGAGCTGATTGGCTCCACACACCTGGGGCCAACTTTAAATTTCAGCAAAGTGGGCACAGCCTCCACGGTTGGCCGCTGGGACCTGCCTCTGACGGTGAAAGGTAATCTTCTTACCTAGTTTGCTTGTCCTATCTCTCCCCAGCCCTTCAGCTCTGCCCTACCCGAGCAGGGCACTCACTTTCTGGGCAAGTTGCAGTAGGGACAGGGAGATGGCTTGAACTTCAGCTGTGTGTGTCTCTGCACTGCACTTTCTTGAGCCTATGTTGCTTTACGCTGCTGAGCTTCCTACATTAATTTCCTTCAGCCGTTTTCTGTAGCAATGCCTGCATGGCTGAAAATACTCCCCAAGCTGGAACTGACAGCCCTGGCCATTGCCAGTGGGTGAAATGAGAATTACTAGCCAAAAGAGTTGTTAAAACTGCATGCAGTCTTAATTCAGATTTGTGACTGTATGGCTTAGCCTGAAGTGGTTTGGCGGATGTTTCTTGAAGATACCCAAACCTCTTTGACAGAGCAAGTTAAGAAACTGTAATGCCTGGTGTCAGAGTGCCTGACAGCTGTCAGTGCTGCTAGTTGTGCACATGTCCTTGCCTCACCATCCTATGCACACAGGAGCATCACCTTGATTGTGAGGGGTGCAGAGAGGCAGAGCAACGCCAAGGGGTGCCACAAAGGCCAGGGAAATCTGGGTGATGGGATAACCCCACAGCCATGGGGACTTGGGATGACAGGAACTTCTGGCTTGCTGCTGACTGGGGCTGCTTAGGATAGCACGTTGTGGGAAGACAAACTCCAATGATGCTTTGCTTTGTGCCCCTAGGAGCTGCCCAAGATGTACACAGCCCTCCTGTGCCTATGCCTGCTCAGTACAGCCCTATCAACACCCGTGAGTATGGCTCCCCTCAGTTTCCCAACGTGCTGCTGAAAGTATGGGGTGTACTACCTGGTGTGCCTGGCATACATCTAGCAGCAGGAAAGCATGAGTTGTGCTTACTTATAGCAGCTCTAGGGTCTGGTGGTTTTTTGAGGTGCTGGCACAGAGGTGAACCCAGCAGGAAAAATATATTAGCACTGCAGTGCCTAAGCACATCCCTTTAGCAGTTAGGGCAATGTGCAAGGGTTTGTGTTGCTCTAACTCTTCCCCTTGATTTCTGTGGACTTGGAATCTGCTGAGAGCTTTTGACCTGGTGACAGCCCTAGCGCAGCCACACAAATACTTGGAGGATACTTGGCTTACTGATGTGGTTAGGGCATAGAGGGGCACTTGCAGTTATGTTCCAGCTCTCCTACTGTGCAATTTGGACAGATATTACTAAAAAAGGGTAAACTAAGATTAATATAATAGCAACATCTTTTGTCCTGCATAACTGTTGAGCCACACATTAAATATACAGCTAGAGTGAATATTTGCTCTTAGTGAAGGTTTGCTTTTCATGTAGGGTAAGGGGTAGGGGAAACTACACCTTCCCTGAGGACTGGGTCCCACTGTCTGTCCTTTAGCCCCCAGGACAGGCTTGTACAACTGGGTCTGTCACAGGGCAAAACCAAGGGAAGGCAATGAATCAGTACAGATTTGCTTTTCAGATAGAAAAGGGCTGGTTAACCCTCTGCTGCATAACTGAGGCTGCAACTCAACATTGTTCACAAATAATGGAATAACCTGTAAACATTTAATACTCTAGGGTGTTTTTCTACCCATTTCAGCCATGCTCAGAGTGCTTCAGTGGCTGATTTTTCTTACTGGGGCTCCCCTCCATGAGGCCATCTCTCCCTGGAGCATGCAGGAAAATGCCTGCAAATAGCTTGTCTCACAGGATGCTCGCGCCTCTGTGTCCCACACTCCCAGGGGATGCATTGGCTAAGATATCCCCAAAGATGCTACGATAATCAGGAGAAGCTGGAAGCTTTGTGCATGCAGAAACCTGACTGAGAGCGCACAGGCATTGCTGCTTGGTTGCCCAGGAAACACTGGGAATTTCTCCTTGTTAACCAGCTCCAGGCTCCCAACAGTTAGATCTGTAAAACTGGAGTGTTGTGACATGAAACTCCAACGCAAAAAGCCACTCTGCAACAGAATCTGGGAGAAAGGCATTTGCAAACCAAAGTTGTTTTATTAAAAACAACATGCAACAAAGGCACGCTGTGGCAGAATTTGCAGTATTTTTCAGACCCTGGAAATGGGGTTTTGACCTTTCCTACTGTTGCTGTGCTTTAAGTGGTCATCCCAGCTAGCACCTATTTTTTAGATTATCAATAGTTTTACCATCCTTCCTTGGATGCTGTGGCAGGGTGGGCAGCCAGCAGTAGGTGTTAGCAGCCACCTGGACACTGGAACAGCATTTGAAGCCTCAGTTCTCACTCGTGTTTTATTGTCTGCAGGTGCTGGTGCCGCTGCCTGGGAGAGCTGCTAGGAACTGTGCAGGACAGCACCGGGTACGTCCCTGGGGTGCCCTGTGCAGGGGTGTGGGGAGAAGTGCCACTTTCGGAGGGCAGACCTAGTAAGCTGCAGAGAACGTGTCTATCAGTCCTCTTGCCTCTGAGGTCTGTGTTTGATGGGGATGTGGGTGAGAAATGTCTGAGCATTATGAAAGACCCTTATGAAAGGCAGAGGTGGGGAAAAGCGTGATGTACTTGGTGGAGGTAAGGGCTTCCACCCAACCACTGCCCTAGCATACATACTTGGTTTGTCCACAGGTGAGGTTGTAGAAGTCCCAGATGCAGCCGCTACAGGTTTTTTTTCAAAGCATATCACAGTTTAGATATGTAGCGTGGAAGAAAAATGCCTATTTTCCTTATTGTAAACCAGCTGCTGTCCTCCCAGCACTTTGCACACCATAGGACCCATCACTCAAGTCTGATGGAACCATCAGCTAGGTTGTCTACCTAAGCCATAAACTACCTTGCAAAAAAACCCCAGCAACCCAACAGAACAACAACTCCCTCAGAGTTCCTGAAAGCAAGCAAATGCAGAAAAAGAGCCCCAAGGAAACCAAACCCCAGAACCTGGGAAACAAGCACACATGTCCTGCCCAGTTCCCTGCCTACATTGGTGGCCATGAGGTAGTGGGAGCAGCCAGGTCCCTGTGGGTGCTGGCAGGACCCTACTGCAGTGGTGGGCACATTAGGGGGAGCTCCAGCTACCACTTCTAATAAAATAAAAAAAAATATCTGTGTTTCTTTTTTCTTTTCTCCCTTTTCCAGATAATACTGAAAGGTTGTAATGCTAAGCATGGCTTCATCTTTTTCAAATACATCTATTCACTTTCGACACGGAGGAACCAGACACAGATAGAGGTGAGGAGGTGGCTGAGTGGTGTGGCAGAACCCTGGCTCAGCCACACTGCTGCCCACAGCCAGCAGGCTCTGGGGCAAAGCCTGACCTCTGTTTTGTGTGTGCCATGCAGAAGGAAGAGGCCAACAGCCAGAGTGCCAGCCCCAGTCGCCAGCCAGGTAAGGACGATGCCAGTCAAGGGCTGACAGAAGGCAGGGCGTCCCCCGAGAGAGGTGACTATGGTGGCATGGATGTGATGGAGAATGGGACCAGCCTCAAGACTGAAAATGACAGCACACCAGACATCAAAGGGGTTGCCCGTGGTCATCACCAAGGCACCAGCATATGGCCGCACAGTGGTGTCAGCGTCACAACTTCTACCCCAGCCAGTGCAGAAGGTAGCGGCAACCTGGATTTGCTGGTTGAAATCAACGGTGGTGTTTCCATCCTCCCCGAGGGTGGACAAGCCAGTGGGTCAGTGCCAGGGAACAGGTCTGATATAAGGAGTGGGGACAAGGAGGATGATGCCCCTGGTGGGGTCCTGGTGGAGGATGGTACCCCTGGTGGTGTTCTGGTGGAGGGGGCTCTGACAGCCGAGGAAGAGAGGTCCCCCATCACTGGAGGGGCTGGGGATGAGGGCAGTGGTGAGGCCATTGTCCATGGCCAAGGGCAGGAGGACACCAAACAGGGCAGGGGGATGGGAGATGCATCTCTCTCATCTGTCACTGAGAAGATGGAGGACATTCAAATCAACGCCAAAGGTGTGGATGAATATGCTTACATCCCTGACTTGGGCAGTGTCACCATAACCCAGGGAAAGGTGGAGAGCACAGCAGAAGGCACCAGCTTCACACAGAGCACTCCAGATGTGGACAATGAGGACACCATCTTCATTGGGAAGGCTAACTTCCATGTAGGGGATCAAGAAACCACCCTGGCCAGTGTCACAGTTAGGAGCAAGGATGACAGCATCCCCACTGCAGAGACCAGCAGCCCCATGCCCAGGATGGGCATCACTGCTTCACACGAACAGGGTGGCATCCCTGTTCGTCAGCAGCCTGAAGAATCAGTCACCCCAAGCCCTGGGGAAAGCATCACCAGCAGCCCTGGGGATGGCCATCCTATAGGAGATGATAAGGATGGCGCCATTACTGTCAGTGGTGAAGAAGGACCAGTAGTCCCCACCCCTTGGAGGGTCACTGGTGGTGATGTTACTGTCCCCATGGCAGCCAGTGGCCATGAGAGTGATGACAAGGAAGCAAGAGGTGAGGGACAGAGGGCAAGGGGGAGGCTGGGACGACCGGCTGTCAGCAACCCCCCTCAGGGGGGTGATGAGGGGGCTGCCACTTATGTTCCAGCCAGGAAGGTCAGTATCCACCCAGGCACCACTGTGGCCTCCCCAGGGGTGAGCGAAGGGGATTGCACTACCACCCTCAAGACAGCCAGCAGTTATGATGCAGGTGAGAACACCATGTCAGGGAGAGGTGGGAGCAGCGAAGCAGGGCCAGCCACACCGCAGTCCCATGGTGAGGGCCAGCCTGCTGCTGGGGCAAAGGTTCAGCCAGCAGAAGGGCTTGAAAAGACACGCAGGATGCACAAAGTGCCATCCCCACGTGGGAAAGCTGGCAGCCATGCATCGAATAGGGCGCAGGAGAGGGCCGGTGGCCATGGTGGCAGTGCTGGGGGCAGGCTGCACGCCACTGGAGCAGAGGGCAGCCCCCTTCTGCAGGCAGGGCAAGCCAAGGGCAGTGTGGTAGTGGGTGAGGGCTGGGAGCAGAGGCGAGGCAGTGAAGCTGGGGCAGTGGCTGGGAGCAGACACCTCCCTTGGCATGGTGGCAGGAGGCTGGGGGCTGCAGCACCAGGGGGATTTGCAGCATTGGGACGCAGCAGGCAGGTGGATCAAGTGAAGCGTGCAGACGAGCTTCATGTCCGGGAGCAGGCATTTTATGCCCTCAGCAGGGCAGGGGCTGGTCCCCGTGACCCCTATGCCAGCCTTGGGAGCGCAGAGAGCAGCCAGTCCTCGGAGGGCAGCCGCAGTGACAACCGGCGGGTGGGACCCCAGACCTCGGAGTGGGGGAACTTGGAGCATCCCCACAGCCACTGGGGCCAGGGGGCCCTCTGAGGGGCTGCTGGTGTGTGCCCCAGCCCTGGTGGGCTCTGGCAAAGGAGTCAAGGGGGTCTCATGTGTCATTGTTCCCCAGCATCCCCACTGCAGGTGCTGCTCTTGCCTGGGCAAGGCACACCCTGCAAATTGCTGAGGGTCTCACAGTGGCTCCACCCCAGGAGCTGAAAATCACCAGTTCATGCAATTCTGCTGTTAATTTTTTTTTTTTTTTGGGGGGGGGGCTGCATCCAGGACAGCGGTGCTTGAGTTTGCTGTAGATAAGGTGTGCTAGACAGCCATGTAACAGTGGTCATGCTGCAGGGCATAGGGTAGTGTTGGTCATGCACTGATGTGAAATAAGTAAATAAAGGGTGAGAAAAGGCTCCTGTCCTCATGGTTTTATTTCCAACCTAATGGTGAAATAAATGCATTTCTGTACCTACTGACTGCAGCGTTTGCAGGTTGACTTCAGGCTTTAAGCAGCTTGCTGTGGCAGGACTGGTCCCACATACAGGGAGAATTTGTGTAGCCAGCATTCCCCTGGCCCTGTTGCCATCCCTGGGGCTGCAATTTGGCCACTTGGCTCCGCATATCCCTCCTTTGCAGTATCAGACTCCACCAGCTCCTTCCCAGGGCCACCTGCCTCCCTGAGCAGTTTGACCTTGCTGGGGAGTTCAGCAGAGGTTCTTCCCAGTTGGCCTGTCCACTGTCTTCAGTGGTAAATTCCCACTGCACCCTCCAGGATCCTGACAGGGTGCTTGTGGCCCTGCCAACCCTCCAATAGCACTCTAATACCTGAGCTGTGCAGCCACCATTCCCACTGCTGGTCCCCACACGTGAGCCAGCCTGGGCTTTGACTTGCTGGAGCCGTGCCGCTGATGGCACTCAAGGTTAATCACTGTTTATACAATTGCAGGTTGCTTTTTCTGTCTGAGAAACTGCTAAAATGGGAGCACTCGGCAGCACGCCGAAGCAAATGATGCAGCAGGAGCAGCATTGAGCCCCGTGGGGAGAGACGCTACTTTTGGCATGGCAGGAGGAGACTCCCTGCCACTATTGTCCACATGCAGGCAGAGGGGATGCGAGCAGCTACGATGGCAGCAATGTAGCTGCAGCAAGCCTGTTCCCCTGCTCTCTGCACAGCTGCAGGTGGGGAAGGGATAGGTCCCATTTTGGGCCAGACGCTTGGTTCTTAGGGGCTGTGCATGTGTAATTGATGCTGCAACCACCAGAGCTGGGACCACCACTGCATCTCACCGGTGCTTTCATTCGGGGTTCTGCCTTGCTGGGGCTTGTACTTGCGTGGTGGGGGACGTGGAAGTTTAAGTACCCTGGGCTGGGAGTTTGCCTGCTGCTTCCTAGGCTTAGGGTAGCATCCGCAAGACCCCCAAAGGCTCAGGAACCTCGTGGTCCTAAGTGGCCACACGCTGCCCCAGACTGGGCTTGGCAATTCTCCCCTGGCATTTCCAGGGCTTGTCACACCCCAAGTCTGATGGACCATGGCAATGCTCCAGGGAGTCTGGGTTCGGCTTGTGCTGTTGCCTGGCAAGTGAAGGGAGTGAGTTTGGGGTCTCACCCCTAGCAGGGCTGGGATTGGCATGTTTGCAGCTGCATGGGGACCACGGCACACTGCCAGGCACCTCCGACGCCAACCCTGACTGCATCCTTGTCCGTGCTGGTAAGGAACATCCATAAGCAGGGCATGCGCACCATCTAGTGGAAATAAAAGCCTCTAGCTGGGAAAATTTTGTGGCTGTTGAATGATGCCTCGCGCCACCTCGTGGAGTGGTGCTGGCACAGGCCGGCGCTGCTGCCCTCCGGCACTGCTGCTTCCCGGAGCTACTAGGTAGACCTGCCCAAGCACAGAGATCGGGTATAAAACCAGCTAGTTCAGGTATAAACGGTATATATTTATAAAACAGCACCTCCAGCTCCACAGCTGCTGTCAATGCATCTGGATTTTTGTGCAGTGACTTGTGTTTCTGTCCTGAGGTATGTTGGGATGCCCACCCCAAGCCCCCTTCTCACCCCCACTGATGCACCAGGCTGTACTCTTACAAAACTTGCTTGCCACAAATAGCTGCCAAATGAAGAAACTGCAAGTTTCCTGTGAAAGTGGCTTTTCCTGGAGTATCAGAGCAAAGAAGGGAGGGTTATTTTCCTTTCAGTGACGGCCTGGACTGATGAATACTGGCAAGGCGGGAGCTCACAGGGTGGCTCACTGCCATCCCTTGCACCTCAACATTACCAGCAAGCTTACAGCTGGGCAAGAAGTAGCCACCAGGTGTGGGAGGAGTTCCCCTGTGGCTCTTTGGTCTTCTGCTGGTTTGGGGAAAACTTTAATGCATTTAATTTCTGTTCCCATGTGTTTTTTCTTTTCTGAAAGGCAGCAGTGAAACTGCTAAAACTAGAAAACTAGAAAGCTATGATCTAGTTGCCATTACAGAAATGTAGTGGGATGAATCCCATGACTGGAGTGTGGCTACCAAAGGCTACAGACCAGGAAGGAGGGGTGG
>WAAB01017248.1:423780-439020 GCA_013389865.1 Piaya cayana | reverse complement strand
TCTATGATTCTATGAAAATGTTATCTGTGTTCTCCATAGATAGAATGAAATTAAACTTATGACACAGAAAGGGAAGCTTTGGGTTAACATTAGAAAAAAATTCTAGTAACAGGGTAGTGAGGCTCTGGAACAGCTTGGCTACTGAGAGTTAGCCATCAGCATTGGATATTATCGAGGAAAGACTAGACAAGTATTTCTCATTAGTTTCCCAGAGATCTTTCCAGTCTTATTTTCTACGATTTTATTATTCTAATTCAAAATGCACTCTCCTCAGACAATCCCATCAGTAGCAATTTCCAGGCATCACATGCTAAGAACTTCAGTAACAGAGCAGGGCAGACACCAAGAGTGAGCCTCTAACAGTAGCTAAGCACTGGTACTCAGGCAAAAGTCAAAGGAACTGAGAAAATTCACAGTATGCTTATTCACAGCTTCCAGTAATGATAGACTGGTGGAGGTTGTATCATGGTCAAAATGTTTAACAGTCCTTGATGGACTTCTTCCTCCTTGAATTTGTCTGGTGTCTTCTAGAACTAGAGTTGATGTGGAATGAAACAGTATTTTAGTAATTTTTTTTTTTGTTTAAAACCAGCAGCTGAATATGTTACATTTGGTATCCCTTATCTATTGCTTTATAAAGTATTATCAATAAACATTCTTAATTCAGCATTACCACAGCACACTCTTGATTATAACTATCCCCAGCAAGTCTTGCTTTAACCACTTCTTCTATAAACTGAAGAGTGCTGGTCCATCAAAACATACAGCAGCCATTCTGTGCCTAAAGTGAGAGACTACAGCAGGACCCATTTTTAATTTTATCCTTGGGTTAGTTGAACTGGCCCATTTGTGTAACTACACTTTAGCACAGGTCTAAACCCATCAGAAGCCTGTCTCTCACCTAGGGGCACACAACACTACTATATCTGGCCAAAAATCCAATAAGAAAGCTGTTATTCTTGTCAGAAACACAGGCTGACAAGTTTATGAATAAGAAATAAATACAGACTGTATTTGAACAAATTAGCCTAACCGCACCCTGCCTCTCTGGAGGTCCTTGCTCATTGCCAGGGCCTCGAGCAGATTGATTCCCTTTTTACATTTAGGATTGTCACACAAAAGGACCTGTGAAGAGCATTCATCTGCCCCAGAATTCATTTGTAACACTTGGGCCGAGAACAAGCTCTTGTGAAGAGGGAATAGATAGCAGAGGACAAACAAAGTATGTCATAGAAAAACATGGATATGCTGTGATGTGTGCACAAGTTATACACATGAAGAACACAGTTTCCTCCACAAACACTATGATTAGTTATTTGATATTCTGTGCAAACAGCAAAAGTTGCCATATGCTTCATCACGTTATGTAGCAGAAAAGTGAAAGCTTGTTCCACATAAGTGGCCACTCATGGAAGAAATGGCCTTTAGCTACAATATTTGGGACTACTATTTATAAAACACTCACGTATTAGGAGCAGTGGCAGGGTTACACAGAAAGTTGTTTTTTCACTTTCATAGGCCATCTTCAGTGGTAAAAAAAGAGGAAGATGATTTCTCTTCCCCCTACCCTGACTGAGCCAAGGAGCCTTCTAAAATCAAGCATTGCTTACACATTTGCCTATTTCATCACACTTTTATAACATTACCTAGGTATCTCTGTACCTGCTTCAATTATGGCAGGAAACTCCTGCCCTCATTCAGATTTCCCTTGAAGGTAAGAGAGCCTTGTGCTTTGCAAAGCCCTTCAAGAACTACTTGCAAGTGAGCTACATTCCTACGGGCATCTGCTTCCTTGTGTTTTAACTACAATTGAAACTACCTTCCCATTACAAGTCCAATTTTTTCACCAATTTTGACTTTAGAAGGGACTAAATCAGCCCGTGTGACACTTCAGTGGCTGTATCATTTCATGGCAAGAGATGTTCTTGCAAACTGGAGGTAACTCACACCAGAGATCTTAGGAATACAGGATCCAGTCTATCTCCAATGGCCTTCCTGTTTTAACTGATTTGGGCAGCAGGAAGGAATGGCAACTGCATGGATCTCCCTGAATGAAATACCCTCCCTGCCAGGAAGGCTTTGTCTAGATTCACTAACATAGCTACTTCTTCTCAGATCCAGCAAAAGTAATAATGCTAGAAGGTTATCAGGACATGAAGCCAACAGGGAGCTTGCTGATGATAACACACAACAGTGGACTCACCACCATAAAAGTTAACCTATTTTTGAGCAGTCCTGTGCCTTATACTAAAGTGAACTAGCCATGTGACCCAAGAAGCTAAAACTAGTTTCATTGCAGGTAATCTGCTATGTGCTCAAAGTCCTGAAATAGGGCCCATGGTGTTTCACCTTTGCATTACCTGCAAGACTGACACAGAGACCAGAAAACAGGGTATTACCCACCATATGCCACAGAAAAGGGGTACTTGTGCTCCTGTTGAGCAAAAACCTGCACACATGCTGAGTATTTTCAGCTTTATCTTGTTCTCAGACCATCACCATGACAGCTACCAAAAGGCATTTGCTACCCCGAAATCCACTACAAACTGTGCTGCCTCCATTCCTCTCTTATCATCCAAAAAATGATGGACAGAAATGAACTTTGGGCATATTCCCTATGACATATACAGCACTGAGGATATTCAATAAATAGTAACACAAAGAAGAGAAAAAGGAGTTAACACAAGCAGATTTGGAAAAAAAGTGATAAGTAAGCACAGAAAGGGCTCGTTAAGCCTATGAAATGGCCCAGGCTATAATCTATTTGCTGTATCCAGTCTTGGAATTAATAAAACAAATCCCTCGATAAGTCTGACAGAGTTATTAGAGGATGCTAATACTCCCCTCAGAACAATCTGGAGAAGCAGAGCTGGAGCCACAGGAGACCGTGACCAGCCTAGTCAGACAAGGGTGGAAGGACAGGAAGGGGGAAGTCCTCTCCAAATCCACCTTACTCTTTTTGTCAGTATTGCATACTCCTACCCAGCCTGTTCTGGGAGGATTCAGAAACCCACTTCTTTCTCAATACTGATCATAGTTAATACAGAATCAAATCTACATTTGCTACACAATTCAGATTGAATCAATTTGTAACTCCATACTCTACTGGGAGCCTTGTGGAAGACAGTGTATTCAAGGAGCTCATGAACCTGACCAGTGACGTTGTTAGACCTTGTTCCTGGGGCTTGAGAATTCCATGCATTATCAGCAGCGACCAATGCACAGGAACCTGCTGGAGCGCCCTTTGCCTGCCTATGCTGTGCATCAGTGGGTGTCCTGACAGAGATAACATCTCTTCCTGTCAGGAGAAGATACATGATTCTGTTTGCTAGACAAAAACTAAAAAAAAAGCACCCCAGCATAGGAAGGAGGAGGAAAATCCATCCAAGGTCCACCTGATGCTGTGCAAAAGTAGAGTTCCCAGCCTCTGAAGCAATGCAAGATTTACTCACTGTTTATATTCATCTTTTTGTTCAACCTTATTAAAATATCTACTTTATTACACCATTTGTTGTTGAGTCTTCTTATTGAAGTCTGTTAAAAATACCTGCACACTCACTGTCATGTTCTCTTGCACCCACTGGCTCTCCAGTGCAGAGCAGCTGTAACGGAAAGACTCCTCAGAAAAGGTTGCCCTTGTGCTGGTTAGCCACCTGGTGCCATCAGGTGCTAAGATTTGTGCTTCAGTAGGTCTCTGGCCAGGCAACCACTCACAGATTCCTGTTCTAAATACTCTTTTTGCTAAATTGCCTAGTGATTTGAAAGTAAAGACCATGATCTTGAAATTTACTTAGTAACCATAATGTGCCTAGCATGCCTCTGGGTTTGGTGTTAAGTATCAACTAATTATTGATTCATTCACCCCAGTTCCAATTAGAATGGAGTTACAGTGTGGCTGTAAAGTGAGAACTCTATTTATTACACATAAAAATATATAGTGCATGTTCCTCCAACTTACAATAATCACCCTAAATAAAGCATGAGTAATCAGAAGAAATGCATCTTCTTTTGCTCTCCCTCCTACACCTACATATCATTTTTAGAGTATGTGTTAGTGGGTTTTAT
Organism: Piaya cayana; assembly: GCA_013389865.1. Classification (NCBI taxonomy): domain Eukaryota; kingdom Metazoa; phylum Chordata; class Aves; order Cuculiformes; family Coccyzidae; genus Piaya; species Piaya cayana. The sequence continues at coordinate 434,955 of WAAB01017248.1, read as the reverse complement.
ATTCCATGTTATTGCTGTATTTGCTGCTGCAATATATATCTTTAAATTAAACAGAAGTCATCAAGAGGTACTATTGGAAGCATTTGCCTTGTTTATAGTTGAAAGACTCTGCTTGGAAAAGAGTAACTGCTGACTTAAGTAAATGTGAAACATAATGACGGGAAACAGCTGCATTCTGCGTCTTTCAGAACTCTAAATTTTCTTGTGTGAATGTCTAAATGTAGACCTCCAGCCTGCAGCAGGATCCATGCAGATGCAGACCCAAGTACATAATCATAGGGCAGGGCAGGACCTCACACTCACTGAATTCAGCAGATGTCTCTCCTCATTGAATGGACTAGCATCAGGCCCCTAAAATTACCATCACTTGTATGCAGAAGAATTTTGGGTTTCTTTTTTTTTTATACAGAGTACAAAATAGTCCTGATTAACGTGTTAACATAATACACATAAGCTCATACACAGAACAACAGAAAACAGACAGAAAAGGTATAGGGAAAAGAGCTATACGTATTTTTCTGGTTTTGAAAAATATGTAAAATTTGACTCTTTCTTAAATCTGTGAAAAGGAGTGTGTGCAGTACTTCCCATGTTCATTTTCTCACATCTGTTATACAAAAGACACTGCTGAGCAGTGTGAAGATTTTCACCTCCCTGTCATCAGTTCAAATCCACTGTATGTCAATAAAGATTCAAAGTCATTCCCAGCTAGGAATCCTTTGATGACCTAAGTGAAAGCAGATGAGTACAGCACTCAGTTCATATCCTGGCTGATTCCTGAATCCAGAAAAGCCATTATCGTAATAATTGGCTTCCAGCGTACAGAAATGTGTTGAGCACTGTATAAACTGCAAAAGCACAATCCCCTCACCAAGAAGACTTCTCAACACAGTCAAATACTAGCACTAATTGATACCTCACCTGGGTCTTAAGCAAGGAAAGAACCCCACTTAGTCTCTTATTTCTAAATGCACCTGAACTGTGCCAGATTATCAGGGCAGAAGAAAATTTCCACCAGGTGCTTCTTGCATGAGTAAAAGCTAGTACCTCTCCTCCACAAACTGTTTTTACTCACTAGCTAGGATGATCCAGTTCAAAGTATTCATGCACCAAAAGCATCAGAAAGGAAGGTGTTAGAAGCAGCAGCAAATGTCAAGGTGTCCCGGGGAGTTTGTACCTCCATGTCTTTGAGGGACTCATGAAAAGCTACACCATTCTCTTATTTTCTGAAAAATTCAGGACCCATAACTGCAGCATGAACCAAGGAAGCTTATTTGGATTACATTTTACAGAGGCTCATTCACTGCCAGATAGGTAATCAGTCCCATACTAGAAGAACTAATAAAACTTCCTTCACTTGGGAGAGACAGCCCTGAAACAAAACAACAGCCATTAGGGAGCAGAGATACGATTCACCTTTGGGTTTCAGTGATATTCATAAGCACTATTGCTGAGGGATTTGGAAGATGCATTGTACCTTCTTCTCTATGATGATAATACCTGTTCTTTTTTCTTCAAGAAAATGCCACTGAACCCCCTGGACACAACCAGAAACCAGTATCCATCCAGGACTGCAGGAGAAAAGTATTTCAACTGTATCAAGGAATGACTGAACGATGATGCTCCTAAACTGGCATCTGACCTAGCTGCCTTGTCAAAGACATGATGTTTAACAAGAGTAGAAAATTGATTATGCTGTATTGCCACCTTACAACACATTGCAGGAACAGGCACCAACATCTGCTTCTGAGTTCACAGAACCACAGAATCACAAAGTACTTGAGGTTTGAAGTGACTTCTCAAGACTAGCTCTTCTGACCATCCATCTCTCTCAGGGGCTAACTAGAGAAAGCCACTCAGGACTTTCACTAGCCAGATTTTTAATATCTTTAAGGACAGAAAACTATTCAACAGTTGGTGAAGTGTGCCTGGATATCCAAAACAACCCATTCATTTAACAAGACCTGGATACAATATCAGTGTGGTTCAGAAAGGTCTATTTTTGATGAGCTGTATATAGCCATACGTACACAGGGAAGTGGTCCAAGAGATGTATTTCTTTCCCCTCTACAGAGGAATGAAAGCTTTAGCAGAAAAACAGCACAGATGATAATTTGAAAAGAAACCCAGGAACTTAGGGGAATGAAGGAATGAAGTTGGAGTTTCAGTTATGGAGTTACAGAGCCATCTTCTTGAAACTGAAGCCTGTATGATACAGTTGAATGAGCTGAAGATGAGTCTTTCTGTTAGAGGACATCCACAAGAAGAAACGTTCAAAGACAGTATAGTCTAAAGCTGCTTCAAAGTAAACTTTAGAAGCTTAAGGTAGTAGTCTCTAAGGAAGACAAAATTATTATAGAATAGAATCATAGGTTGGTTTCAGTTGGAAAAGATCATTAAGATCATCAAGTCTGACCATTGATCCAGCCATGCTGCCTGCCACTAGAACATGTCCCCAGGTACGACATCTACTTGTCTTTTAAACACCTCCAGGAATGGTAACTCAACCACCTTCCTGGGCAGCCTATTCCACCTATTCCAATGCTTTATAACCCTTTCAGTAAAGAAATTCTTCCTAATAGTCAACCTAAATCTCCCCTGGTGCATTTTGAGGCCATTTGCCTTTATCCTGTCACTAGACAGCAGGGAGGAGAAAGATCCTGAAGAATTCCAAATATTGATAACACTGAATTTAAAGCAGAATAGAAGATTGGATGTAACTGCATGAGTATGTGATATGCTGCTATTTTTGCAAGGTCAACCTCAAGAACTGCATATTAATCCAGCACGTTGCAAGAGCATTTAAGAACCATTTCCTCACCAGGACTTGCACAGGTTCAGACAGCTTAAAGTAGTTCCTATTTAAAACTCATTGTCTGAGAAATAACTTCTCCTGGATGAGAACTTTTTGGCTTATGTGACAATCTCCTGAATGTGTAAGAAGCAAACTGGTAGTCATATTCAGCCGTTCACCTCTCACCTGTCACAATGAGCAGCTGTTCAACTAGGAACATTATCTGCAGGCCATTCCAGTATACAGCCACATAAGATGGAAAAAGGGTGGGAGCCACCTGTACATCTGGACAGGTATGGCAACCCAAACACTGTCATTTGGTAAAAGGTGATAGGAAAATCATAGTCTCATACCACCTAATTCTGAATATTAGACAGCACGTATGGGGAAGTAATAGACTTACATAGCTGCAAAATTAAGCCAACACAGAAACCTAGCACAGACAGTATATGGAGCAGCAGATTAAGCACATGGTGCCTGACCTTGTAGAGAAGTCTGTAATGAAATACCTGTAACTAACAGAATGCATAGCAGAGCATTTGTAAGTACTTTTTCATCAGCCACCAGTTCCTGGATGTCAAAAGTCTGTTGAGAAGGACAATAAGGAGCATTTTTTTTCTCCAGATTAGCCATAAAAAGGTGAGGTGGAAACATATGATCCCCTTGCTTTTATGGTGCCAAGACAGAATATACTGATCTCAGCCATGTTCCACAGGGCCAGAGGTGAAGTCTAATAGATAGCATCAGTTCTGCCCACCACCATTTGAGAGGTGCTGATTCCTTCTCACCAGTGTAATACAGCTTAATCCCCACTTGTAAATGAGTAGGAAAAAGAAACTGTCCAAGAGAAGGATATAATGCCTATCAGTCATTATGTACATGAACTTCATTGCATGTCATGGATGAAAGATTAATTGTGGTAGCCTTCATCTACTGGGGGAAGTAGAACATTCTTCTACTCCAAATGTGGAACTCCCCTACAATAACGTGAAGAATCAAGAGAAACACAGGCCTTTTGTTAGGAACAGAACTCAACAGCACCACTCCAAGGTACATCCTAAGGACTGGGTGATGGTATGCAAGAACTGAGAGCTGGTCCTGAGCTTGGAGATATCGGTAGATAAAGGTCCGCTTTACTACCCTAATCTCCAAACAGAAGACAAAATATATACATCTGCTAGGTTCCTTCAGACCTAAAACAAGAATCAACCTCCTTACTATTTGGTGTAATGCAAAATGAGCAAAAACTGCTTCTCCACATCTACATAATCCCCTGGTTTACAGATTCTTGTTGCTTTGCTGAATACTGGCCAACTTTGGGCTATTCCTGACAAGGTTTGAGGCAGGACCTTGACAATCACCTTGGAAATACAGGACCTGGCTCCAGTACCAACGATGATCAAAACAGTTTTGGTGCTTCTGCCTCGACACATGAGTAACATCAGCTCTGGCTGTTTTCTACCTGCTGTCTTTTCTACACCAGCCTTTGCTTTTGTGTTTGCTGTTGGAGGCGCTATATGAAGCCACCTCATTTGAGAGCAGACGGCTAGAGTTTGTCTCCAACAGGGCCTTCAAGGGCAGTTCCAGCAGATGGAGCTTTTACCTTATGTCTTGCAATTTACACATCCTTGTGGAGGACGACAATCAGGCATCTACTCCTTTCTGAGATTCCCACACACAGAAGAGATGTCTGTTGTGTCCATCCCATATAATGATTAACCCTGGAAAACATAGAGTTCTTAAAGCTGAATCCCAGAGAGATCAAGAGGAGTCAATTCAGACAGGCAGAAGCAATTCATAGCAAGTGGACCAGGAGATGAGTATTTTCTCAGAAATTAATTTAGCTTGAGTGTGTTAACCATGTTCCACTATCTAGTTCTCAGCCTGTAGAGAAAAGAAAGGAGTTTGCAGAACCTTTACACCATTCTATTAAATTAGGGAAGAGTCAGAGCTCCTTCAACTCCTCCAATTGCACATATGTGGAATGGGTGGTCCCAACAGGATCCATAGTGACACTTGAAGACCTCAAAGATTTCATCCCCAAAGCCAAGATCAGAGGAATGTGGGAAAAGGAAAAAAAAAAAAAAGATGACTGTGGTAAGAAAAAAGAGATTCATGCATTGCTGCACTGTTCTTAGACCAGGCAAGGTTCTTGGGAGAAATTTAATGAGGGATAGAAAGGTGTGAGGAGTACAGCTCTAGAATCAGGTAGCCAATTCTAACCAGGGAATCAAAAATCAGAAGCAGAGAGACTTAGACCTCTCCCAGCAGAAGCTCATGGAACAGATACTTAAAACGTGTTGATACTTTACTTAGCTGAAGACAAATATTAGAATGAAAATTTGAATAGTGATGAGTGGCATTCTATAAGAGATTGGTATTGGGACCAGTATTGTTTAACATCTTTGTTTCAGATATAGACAGTGGGATTAAGGGCACCATCAGCAAGTTCACCAATGACACCAAGCTGTGTGGTACTGTCAACATGCCAGAGGGAAGGAATGTCATCCAGAGGGACCTGGACAGGCTTGACAGGCACGCCTGCATCAACCTCAAGAGGTTCAACAAGGCCAAGTGCANGGAAGGACATGTTCCTCTTAGAGCAAATCTAGAGGAGGTCCACAAAGACGATCAGAGGGCTGGGGCACCTCCCACACAAGGGCAGAGTTAGCTGGTTTAGCCTAGAGAAGAGAAGGCTCTGTGGGGATTTTGATTTAGCTTAGATATCCTGATCTAGCCAAAGGTATCCCATTTTTTTTTTACTGTGAGGGTGGTGAGGCAGTGGAACAGGTTGTGCAGATAAGTTGTGGGTGCCCCATTCCTGGAGGTGTTCAAGGCCAGGCTGGATGAGGCTTTGAGCATCCTGATCTAGTGGAAGGTGTCCCTGTCCATTGCAAGGGGGTTGGAACTGGATCATCTTTAAGGCCCCTTCCAACCCAAGCCATTCTATGATTCTGTGAAATGTGAAAGTACTACTTTACTTTCCAATTGGGTACCCTGAAGATATCAGTTTTCCATGTTTGGGCAGCCTTCCCACCTCAAACACACAGAGTGACTTGGTTCTCCTGTGCTAACTTGCTTTCTTTTTCTCCAATTACAGAACCCAACCCCCAACCTCCTGAAGCTTTGCCTCGGAGAATCTGCTGCCTCCCATTGCCAGCACGCAAAAGCTGGCCTGGCCAGTCACAACTGGGAGGGTCTTCCCCTGCCAGTCATGATTATCTTGACAGTTGTGTTTTCTCCTCACATCATCTGTCATCTCTCTCACTACGCCACCCCCATTCCAAAATCAGCCTCCTCCATCCTACCATGTTAGGGTTGGAGTCAAGAGGAAGGAGAATCAGTGCCAAAGTCAGAGTGCTATGTACTTCCTACCTACTCAAATAAAGTGATTGATGAGCCTAGCAGAGCCAATGTGAAGCCTGGATGGGACAATTAGGCTAGAGGAAAAGCAGTGAAAAGAGGTAGAGCCATTAGCACCTACACAAATCAACCCATCTTACTTCCGCTTTGAGGAAGGAACAGCTGGAATGTTGGTGTTTAGGTGTGGTTTGGCTTATGAAAGACTGCCAGAAAGATTTAAGGAAACGATCCATACAGTCACAGGTCTGCACATCACTCTCCAACTATCTATCATGGAGCTAATAGCTCTAGCACAACATCTCAGTCTGGACGGGCCACTCTCTTTTCTGTGAGTATATTCAGATCCACTTTGACAGCACTACCAACAAATGTCACTCCTGATCTTTGCTTTGTCTGTTAGTTTATATCTGTTACCTTCTGGCCTAGTTCTGCTGATGAGTTTTATTACAGACCTGAAGGAATTACAGTGATTTGCTTCTTCATAGCACTAACAATTAAATTCTATTGTGTGCTGCACTGAAATAATCCATAAGTACACTTACAGCTTCTAATAATTCAATTTAAACAGCTTCTATAATAAATGCCAGGTCAGTAATGTTAGTTATCCCTAAGCAGATGAGTCCTACCTCATATTCTTGAATGCTATGCAGTAAAACAGAGTATCTCTTGGAGGACAGTACAGTTAAATGCAGTATGTCATGATTACATAGGAAATAAAAGAGCACTTTTGGGCTAAGAACCTCTACTCAGGTCTCTTCATTTTGTTACTGTTATTGTTTCCAGGATGAGCACAAAATCATACTGCCACACCTGCCACCATCTTCATTCCATGTAGAACTTTCTGTTCACCTAGGGGCCTGTTGTTTGTCAGGCAAGTTTGTTTTCAAGGATAACACTATAAATGGGACATACTGGAATCATAAAGAGGAGACTTTTAGGCAACAAACACAGAAGAAAGATGACTTCTACAATGTTGAAGCTACTTGAGGAGAGCAAAGATAAAAATCCCACTTTTTTCAGGAATTCATTTCTCCATGTGGCCATCTCTAAAAATACCCAACAAATTAAAAAGTCCAACCAAATGCTCTTCTGTCAGCATCACATCTGCACAACTTTCTCTAAACTCAGATCTATCTCTCAGCTGGAAGCCCAGTAAGTCAGGGTCCTGCCTTCAATGGTTCATTGAAATCTCTTCTGTCTGGAGCAAAGTTTCCAGAAGAATTCACTATACATATTGACAATGAATGTTAGGCAGGAAGAGAAGGTCGCATGACAGCATCACCTTGACAAGTCTGCAGAAATGCAGAGGGGAGAAGAAATGTAAGACCCAATTACACTTTCTCCTTTCACCTTCCATCCAAGGGGATGTTCAGTAAAGCATTCAGAAACTTGAAATTGGTGTTTCATTTTGGTATTTTTGTTTAAATAATAAACCTTTTGCTAATGCAAACATTTAAAGGAATCAGATCTTCTCTTTCCTGTTTTGCAAGATTATATTGAAGAGCATGAAAACCACAAGTGGGTAAAACCAGATAAAACTTTTATTCCTTCAAATCTATTTTATCACTACTGGTTATAAACCAGAACTAAACAGAGAAATCCATAAACTATAGCTCAAACAGTGCAGCAGACTGGCAAGAGGCAAGGAACAAGCTGCTACAAGATGGTTTCAGGCAACAAAGTTAGGTGACAAGAGCCACAAAGGGCAAAATTCCTTGGATATGGACAATCCACTCCAGCACAAAGAATAAAAAGAGCTCTTTCTTTGAATTTCAATCAACTGAAATTTTACAATACCTAAAATCCAAAGCCCAATTTTTAGTTTCATAGTCAATATAAACCACAGCAGCTTTTCCAGCACACTTGGATAAAACTAGATAAACTACTATATTGTTTAATACTTAGGATTTAGTGTTCTGGACTCCAATCCCACCTCAGGCAGCTTCTGACTTGATACCTTTCAGTAATTCACATTCTGCTTGCCTCTCACTTCTGCCATCAGTAAAATGGAGATAACATGCATTTCACAGTGTGGTACAGTGATGTGAAGGCTGACTGATTTATCAGTAGTTGTGAGATGCTTAGGAATACTCTGATGAAATGTACCACAAGTATGCACAATTTATTATTAACCTGACAGCATTTTCGCTCTTTTATTTTCCTGCCTTGCACACAATTCAAGTGCAGGATGCCTGAAGCACATTTGAATGGACGCCATGTGGCATTTTGATTATAGCAGGTACTACCATTTAATTCTGAAATTCACAATGTCAACATCACATTAAAACAAGATTTTTGCAATTAAATTTCCTTCACTCAGTATTTAAAACCAGAACATTTGAATGGCCTTGGTTTTAGTTCAGTATCAGATCATTAAAATTATTAAAAGCAAACAAAGGCAAGGAAAGAATATCAAACAGAACTGTGCTCTTTGGCCCAAATCTTTAGAAGTGAAAAGGACAGAAAAAAACCAATACAAAGGTAAAACAATCAAAACTACTATTTAGAGGCCCAAACCTGTCGCAACACTCCAAGGTACCTGAGTCCCTTTTCAAAATGGGACTTAAAGTAGTATTTTTTAAACTGGCAAGGTCAACAAAATCTAAATAGCTTTGAGTTTAGTTCTTAGTTAAGCACATCCCTCACCAATACGAATTAGGACTTTGCTAAGGAGCACTCATTGTATGAGTTAACTTTTAAGTTGAATACTATTTATGCAACTAAATGTGCAAGAAAATATCTTACACAAAGATCTGTACATTGGATGTATTTTGTACAGAACAGCTCATTAATTGCACTGCATCTGTACGTTCAAATAGTTCATGTACCCAGGACAGTCACCCAGGCATTGACAAAGGGAAAACAACTGGGCAAATCTAAGTCTAGACACTAAAACAGATGAAACCTACGTATCATTTCACTCCCAAACCTGAAAAGTGGCTTAAATTGTTTTAGTCAGCTTTCCAACAATATATTTTGTCAAATAACCAAGAGGAAACTTAAGCAATTCCAGCTCTGGAAGAAAACCAGTGAGGACTGTTACAAATGCCCCAAAACAGTAGTGTATAGATTCATAGATTTTTAAGGCCAGAGGGAGCATTAAATAGACTTACCACACAGCAGTGACCTCCACTATAAGTGGTAGCAGGGCTATAATTAAACACCATTGACAAATGAGGTCTGAAAACACAGCCAATTGTTCTCCTGAGACATAAGATCTGTTAGCACTTTGGTTTAGCTATCCTTTGCCTCGGGCAAACTGGGATTCACCACACTGGCATAGGCAATGACAAGGAAAACATCCCAGAGTTCAAGAATGGCTGTCATGCCATACTAGTGCAGATCCCAAGTGATTTTCATAGGCAGAGCCTTGGTCATTCAGCACAAATCTCAGCTTGGGCTGGCTGCATTTCAAAGATCACTTCTTGCACAGAGATATATTTGTTACGGTCTTTTCGAAAATGCCCACTGCCCAGTCCTTAGGTCTAGCTACACTGCAAACTATAATACCTGGATTCAATCCCACACACTAAAAAGCTGAAGATCCAACTGCTGACAATCCCAACTTCTCAAATCAGCAGCTGTGTTCCTTCACAGTGACTATTCAACAACTGCACTGTTCAATGATACTGGCATATCTGAGAAATCATATGGGGAATAATCCATTTAAGTCCTGTCCACCCAAGATTCTTCCTTGGACCCTTCCTTTAGTGGAGCTCTTCACAAACAGCAGTTACCTACAGATCTGTCACTTCCAATGAACAGTGTTTCACACCACTCTTCCCTCCTGGGAGGTTTTGAAGGGCATTTATCTGATTCATCACCCTACCTGTGCTCCTGGCTCTGCTCGCAGTCTGCGAGCTGAAAATCTATTCTCCTTTCTGGTCAAGGCTAATTTATGCTTAGGTCTCCTAACACTTTCATTTCTGGACCTAACAGTTCCCACAGTCATAGCACAATGGGGCTGACTCCACAGGCTTTCATTAGAGACCATTAGTCACTGTGGGACCATATGCCCCTTCCTTAAAATACTTCTCACAAGGAAAACATTTCCAAACTGTCTTATTCTGATGTGTCTTAGCTGGTCAAAAAGTTTCTTCACATACCTTTCATTTGAACATGCCACAAGATAAGAGTAGTCCAAAACCAGACTGCCTTATGGATACATTTACGTGCAAGATGAAAAGTAGAGTTTATAGGTCTCATACCTGTTCAAAATCAGCAGTTTGGGGAATTTGTTAGAGATATGTTCATTGCTGCAGTTGAGAAAAAGCTTAGCCAACAATCTAAATTACAATTTGATCATTGGAGCCTTAATGTTTTGGGAGGGGTTTTTTATTATTTTGAATTAAGAAATAAACAGCAGCTCTCCAACAGCACAGTGCCCACTAGAGCAACTCTGAAGAAAGACGATTTTACATTTTCTGCAGCATCTAATGCTTTCTGGGTCATCTACCCGTTAATAAACCAATAATGATACCACTATCATCATACTACTACCTTCCAAGCTGCCACATTCCTAAGTTGGCAAATTTTCAGCTAGATATGCCTGCATGAGTTGACCTCATCTTTGAGGTGCAACTAATAAGGAAACAGGAGATTTGGTTGCCCTTGGTATGGAGAAGGCTGAGGTACTCAATGTTTTTGTCTCAGACTTGACTGGCAAGGGCTCAAGCCACACCCCTCAAGTCGCAGAAGGCAAAGGCAAGGACTGGGAGATTAAATAATAGAATCATAGAATAATCAGGTTGGAAGAGACCGGATCATTAAGTCCAACCGTTCCTATCAAACGCTAAACCATGCCCCTCAGCATCTTGCCCACCCATGCCTTAAACACCTCCAGGGAAGGTAAATCAACCACCTCCCTAGGCAGCCTCTTCCAAGGCCCAATGACCCTTTCTGTGAAAAATTTTTTCCTAATGTCCAGCCTAAATCTCCCCTGGCGGAGCTTGAGGCCATTCCCTCTTGTCCTGTCCCCTGTCACTTGGGAGAAGAGGTCAGCTCCCTCCTCTCCACAA